>PVJX010011535.1:19447-53317 GCA_004027295.1 Dolichotis patagonum | reverse complement strand
CCTGCAGGGGAGGGACCCTGGTGCATTGGGACCTGCACCGTGCGGTTGACTATGGGTTGACTATGGGTGCCAGGAGAACGAGGAGCTCCTTCCCTCTCTGGGGGGTGGCTGAGAGTGTAGCAGACTTTCGGCAGCCTGAAGGAGAGAGACCCTGGCGCATCGGGACCTGCACTGTGTGGTTGACTCGGGGTGCCAAGAGAACAAGGAACTCCTCCCCTCTCTGGGGGGTGGATGTGAGGCGTGAGCTGAGAATCAACATCTCATGTGGTCCTGTCCCCTGTCCCGTGTCCCTCCCCCGCTTAGCAAGTGGGAGCCAGTAAACTACACATCTTGTGAAAAGATTGATATGTTATTTAGTATGAGCTTCCCATATGCAAAGATATGGACAACCATTTGGAAGAGAAAGTGAGACAATATGACAGATAGTGAAGATCTCTGGTTGTCTAGCTTTGAAATTTATGCTTTCTTATGTCCCGTTCTGTTCTGTTTCGTTGTGTTTAATTTTACCCCCCTTAAAATAAAATTAAAAAAAAAAATATATATATATATATAAAAAGAGAGGGAAAAGAAAGTGCTTTAAAGCATGTAACTGCATGTATGTTTAAGTGTGTAAGACAGATGACCACATTACTGTTGTTAGACTGTTGAGCAGAACTGTTAACAGTCTCACTGTTTGAATATCTACTTTGTGTGCTTTAATTTTGTAACTTGAACAACTATTTCCAAGGATGACAGTATGTAACTTATCAAGTGGTGATTTCTTAGTGTTTTTGTTTTTGTTTTGTTGTTGTTCTTGTATTTTTTGCCTTTGGAATTCTGTACTGTTGCTACCCTTTTTCTGTTTTGTTTGGTTGTTTTCTTTTTTGTTTTTTCTCTTTAAATAAAATTTTTAAAAAAAGAACATACACGCATGTAAAAGACATATAAGGATCGTCTTCTTGGCTACAACTTTAACATACAAGCATTTCCAATCTAAAAGTCAAGATTCTTGAGCCCCTCATCAGGAAATGTAAGACCCCACAAACCTTTGGTTGCCCCAGCTATACTAATTCATCAGGAGCTGCCTGTGACACCCCAGCTCTGGGTTCCTGCTGAAAAAGGCCCAGCTGAAAGGAATCAAAGTAATGTTTGTGACTCCAGCATTAGGTTTTAAAATGCATAGAAACTGTCTCCAAATGTTATCAATTGACTTTTCAAGATGCTAAAAACAACAACAACAAAAACCGCTTGCTTACTGTTTGAGACCCAATCAACTATTTCTACAATTACTCCTTCCTCACTATCCAGCACCTCTTACCTATGAAGGAATTGAGCTATTCACTGCAAAAGCTGTGAGGAAGGGAAGATTCTAACTGCCCAGAATAGTCAAGAGTAGGGTGGGCAGAGGAGGAACTGGCACTAGGGCAAGAGCAGTGTTAGGAGTGTCCAGGGAGCCACGAAAACGCACTGGTTTTAGATACGCTACATAGAAGCCTTTGGAAAGTCTCGGTCATGGTAAAATCACTCTTACCAAGCACTTTCTGATACAGACTCTTATTTGATCCACATACTCTTAGACAGATTTTCAAAAATGTTTGCTTTCACTGACCTGGTAACAAAAAGCAAATTTTAAATGACAGAACACAGACTTAGATGACACTTGAAACATTACCTACTTCAAACTCTTCATTTCATAATCAAGAATAGTGTAGCTACAAGTCACACAGATATTTAGTGAATGACACGACAGAGACCAGAAAGCTGAACCCTTCAGATATGGAGGGGTTGCACCAAGGAAGTCTAATCACACGCAAACCATAAGCCAGACAGAAATAAATGGAAATCACTATTCTCCAACTAGGCAGGCGAGTGGGACAGGACAGTAGCATTCATAAAAAGCTTCACTCCTGGCTATCAGAAGCAGAACTGCTTTGGGTTCACAGTGACCATCACACATGCAAGGCTCCAAGGGACATCTGAGAACACCCAGAAGTTGACGGCAGCAATGAATCCAAAACGCCCTTCTTATTTAACTGCTGATAAGCGGTACAGTGCAGTCAAAAGACTACAGTTTTGGGTCATCAACACAGGACCAGATAAAGTGGTACATAATAGAATATTATTCAGCCATCGGAAAGGAAAGAAATTCTAATATATGCTACAACATGAAATCTTGAAAATACTATGTTCTATGAAGCCAGACATGAAAGAATATTACGTGATTCTACTTATTTGAAGTAACTAGAATAAACAAATTTATAGAGATAAAAAATAGAGGTTATAATTTTTAAAGGTGCAAAAAAAATTGACTTTCAGAGATGTGAGAAATTTGTTTTCTTGCTACTTACTGATTCATCAGCTTGTTAGTTATGAGTTATTTCTCCTTTAAATCTCTTTGTAAAAATTCAAACATTTTCACCAAAAGGTGACACATCTGGAAACTCTTAGAAGAATTATAAGAACCCCCAGAAAATAGTCCTAGAAGTTTATACCAGTCCTGAGTGGAGAGTACTGTATTCTTATTAAATGGCTATTTAACTGTCCTATACTTATTTTGACAACACATCCATTATTGTTTTAAAAATCTCATTTACCAGGAGAGGGACCATGTTTAGGGGATAGGGTTCCTCAGAGGCTTTTTAACTGAGTCAGCGCAGATCACTGATTTTTAGCTTCCCTACTCCTAACCTGGTAATGTTCCGTCTCCATATACTAGGGGGTCACAATCTCACCTCTCTAAAGAAGCCAGAGGCTAAGAAAGAATGCAAGCAAACAGAAGGATGAATGCAGAGGGTAAAGCATAACAACTATGAAACCTAGAATGCTTTCGCCATATCTGCAGAGGTACTGCCAACTGCTGCCATGTGGTAATGCTGTTTCTTCAGTGTTAACCATGTGTCCTGAATTTTCCTGCCATTACCATCCCTTCTGAATCAGAAGCTCAAAATGTCTATTTTTCAGCATACTCAATAAGCTAAGTAAAATGGGTCTGAGAACCTAGGTAGCTGAGAGACACCCGGTTTGTGCTTTCTGTTCCTTGCACCTTCTTCTTCAAGCTATGAAGGAAAATGGCAAGCAGCAAATTTCCTAGTTACACATCCATAAACCTGACGGCTCCAACTCACTGAGAACAAAGCAGCAGGCAACATTTGTTATGGCTTGTGTATGGATGTCCCCCACAATGCCTCATGTGGTCACAGTTGGGGCTGTTCAGAGGTGACTGCATCCAGGGTGTGTGATACTGAGATTAAGTGTGTGATGCTGGAATTAAGGGGAGATAATTACTAAATTAGTCCACTGGCTGCTCTGGGATAGTTCTAGGTGTGGATAATGGAAAGGCCCACCCTGGGCATGGCTGGGACCAACCAAAGGGCAGGTAACCTAGATGGATACAAAGGAACAGAAAGAAGGCAGGCTTGCTGTTGCTGCCACTGCCTGCTGCTAGTTGCTTCTTCCTTGCTTCACTGCTTTGCTGCCTTCTGCCTGCCATGAACTGTTTGTCCTCTGCAATGCCCCTCTTAACTTCGGGTGTCAGGTGTTTTGTCTCAGCACAAATAAAAGTAAAATAATGACCAAAAATATAAGCTAACAACCAAAGGAATAAACTGAAAAGGCAATTTTTACGATACCTGCTTAATATATAAAAAATAAAACATGAAAGTGCACAATAAAATAATCTACCAACTTTCAAAATGTCAGGAACCAAGACTGAGTAAAGCAGCAACAAACTGAGTGGAATGTGTCAAAGATCATAAAAACCCACGGCTGACAGGTTGAGTAAGATGTTTCCTAAAAGGGAGGACATGTGCAGAACATGGGACATGGGATATGGGGTTCATGGCTTCTGAGCACTATGGGCCAATAAAAAAAGTGCTATTTTCAACCTTTCATTTGAATATGGCACTGTTTGCAGGACCAATCAGAAGACACTATTCTCAATCCTTTATTTTTATGTAGGTACAACCAAACGAAAGACAGTGATTCCAATCTGTGTTTACATCTAGGAAGGGCCCAGAAAATTTTTCAGTAAGACAGTTTACATCTGGCCTGAGACCAAGTGAGTTTTTAATAGGACAAATGTCTTAATGCCTTCACTTGCATGAAGGGGAGTTCAATCCAGGCATTCTGCTTACAAAGATCCCTTCTGCTTTATTCTCCAACTGATGTGAACCTTACATCAGCGTGCTCTTAGCCTGCAGAGTGTACTTCTTTTCAGTCTTCAATAAATGTACATTTCCACTGTCTTTTCTGTAAGTCTTATTGCAATTCTTTGTTCAAGACACTAAGGACCTAGAAAGAAGCTTCTAGGACTCATCACCCAGTAATACGATGAGGCCATGGTAACTGGAGAATGTTAGAAGAAAATATTAAGCTGCTAGAATATAACTTTTAAGAACTCTTTGAAGCCCTCTACAAGCATGTGATAAGGAACACGACCCCTGTGAGTCATACCAATCCTGTTTTCAGTACCACAACACAAACTCTACTCTATCATCTTGGATTGCATCAACTTAAATTTTACCTGACATTTACAACTTTGGTTTATATGACAAATATAGATTTGTACTTGTATGTTTTAATTTCTCTGATTCTAACAGAAAACTTCTATTTGAAGCTGCCTATTTGATTAAAAATAATGAGAGAAATGTAATAGGAAAGGAAAAAATACCTTTTGGCAAAAAGCTAGTTTCTTACTTAATGCAGAAGCAAAAAAAAAAAAAAAAAAAAGGCAAAGCACAGGAGCAAAGCTATTTTCTTTTTCTCCTCACAAAACAAGACTAAAGAAGTAATCCTTCAAAGGCAATTATTTTTCCAAAGATAATCCTTTCTCTGACTTAAAGAGTCAGAATTCTTCCTTAAATTTCGTCGTTCAGTTAAGTCATAAACAACACAATTACTTTCTACTAAAAAAAAAAAATACAATCTAGTTCCCATTATGTGTTCTACACTTTGCTAAGCACTTAACGTATATCATCTCACGTGACCCTACAAATGAAAGAGGTGCTTTTATTTCAAAAGTAGACCTCATCTCTTCCCTGAGGCTTATTTTCTATGGGAAAACAGACACTAAGCAATCTTCAATTTTTTAAGGAAAAAAAACAATAAAAACAATGATACAGAATTTCAAAACAATACAACAAAAAATTAACAATGGTTATTACTTATTATCTTCAGAGTAGTTGCTCAGATTATAAGACACAGGCATGCAAAACTGATCAAACAATATAAGCACAAACCATTCCTTTCAATGAACTAAATTAGTAGTATTATCTTCACTATCTTGTGTATATATCTATATATACATATTTATATATAAATGTATGTATATACACACACACACACATACATTTGGAAAAGGAAATACATACATACAATTGGAAAAGGAAAGAAATATAAATGTATGTATACTTATATTTCTTTCCTTTTCCCATTGTTCCAATTCTTTTCCCTATTCCAACTGTTCCTTCCTTTTGAGCAGTTTTAAATACCTGTTGTACATTTTGGATATTAACACTTTGAGTTTCTTACACTAGGGAGACAACATGATGCTTAAACATGTGTGGAAACAATCTTAATGAAAATGCACAACTGTATTTATGACCACTGTTAGAAAGGAGATGAGGGCCAGGGATATACTTCAGTGGCGCAGTGCCTGCCTGGCAAGCCCAAGGTTGTGAGTTCAATCCCCGCTGCAAAAAAAAAAAAAAGAAAGGAGATGAACAGGAGACGCCAAGGAACAAGAAAGAACAGTTGGCTTATCTGGGAAAGCTTCTCTGCAGAAGTAATAATCTATAGAGATCAAGAATAAGCAAGTTTTCCCTGGGTGATCTTCAGGCAGAACATACGGAGAAGCCCGGTGACTAGTCTGGGGCAGAGATAAAAGCATACTCCTACCGTGCTTCACTGAACCTTTCTGTTGAGTTTTAACATCTAGAAGCCTTGGGGTCTTCATTCTCCCCTCCCCACCCCCAAGGTTTTTCAGGGTTCATTAATCACTAGTTTCTTCAGCATTTTTATTGGGAACACTCTGTAAGTTAAATGAGGGAAAACTGATGTTTTACAATACTGAGATTTCCTGTTCAAGAAAATGATACATTTTGGGATACGTTCATGTTTTCTGTGTCCCTCAGATTTGTGGGGAGTACGCTGGAAAGAAGATAGATGTGTGAGGTTAGACTAGCACAGACAGTTCCTGATAACTGAGGAATACAGAAGGGATAAACTGGAGAAGGAAAAGAATGAAAAAGACCACTTCAACACTTACTCACCTGGAGAAGCCTGCCCTAGAAGCAGGGAAAGAAAGGCTAGGATGTTGTGGGGGGCAGGAAATAAGAATGGTTTTAAGAAAAATGAAAACTGTCAGCCATGCAATTAAGATGAAGACGGAAATAAACCAATTAGGTTTAGTGATATGACAGTCATCAGTGATCTTAGTAAGATCTACTTGGGGAGAATTATAAGGCTAAAAGCCAAAATGGGACTTACATTCCATCATGGCCAAATATGGTTATTTGGCTCTCATGTGGTTCTAAAAGAGATTTTTCTGAAGGTCAAAATGCCACTAATTTCAGAACATAACTGTATAATAATTGTCCCTAAAATAAAGTTAAACATGTTCTCAGAAGGCAGTTCCTGAATAATTCACAGAAAGAATGCACAGACCCAGAAAATCCTGTCTTTGGAGGGCAGATCCAGAATTCAAAGCTACAGAGCAAGGGAGTGGCAAACAGCAAGTAAATTTCCTCCAAAGCAAAGAAGCAAAGAAGGTGAGGACCTTAGAGAAGGATCAGTCTTTGGTGTTAGTCCTTCCAAGCACACACACATTGTCAGCACAGCCAAGGAGCCAGATACGGTATGTGGCTCCTAAAGTGGATGAACTTCGGCCTCTGGACAAGACACCATGCCCTCCTTCCCTCCAGGGGACGTCAGTATCCTAACTGTGGTTTCTTCTTTGTGTTAGTCCTGACAGAAACATTGAGCTTCATCTGGTAAAAGTAAAGGGACTCAATGTGGACTGGGCTTAATTCTTCAGTGGCACAGAACCTGCCTGGCAAGCACAAGGTCCTGAGTTCGATTCCCAATACCAGAAAAAACAAAGAAAGATGGAAAGGTATTGAACAGTGTCCCCTCACGCTTGCTGATACTCAGGTTGGACAGAATGCAGGATACAGACTCAAGGAGGTAGCAAGAGAGAAAAACAGAAGCATCTAAAAAAACAAAAAAAATCCAAACTGACAACGCCTTCGTCAGAACCAAAATGCCCCACTGGAAACTCGAAAAACCCAGGGCTACATGAGAGTAAACAGTGTATAGGAAGTAGAGCTTAGCATTCAAGGGACATTATTAGAGAATCTTAGTTCAAAGAGTGAGATTTTAGATGTTATCGTGTAAGGAGGCAAAAAAGGTGATTTTCATACCACAATTTTATCACTCAAATTTCAGGTAATAAAACTATGAATCTCAAATGGAACTGATTAATAGAAAAAAATACAGACAAAAAAATCTTAAGTACAGTTCCTGCTAACTTCTTCAGAAAGGAAAATTCTAAGCCTACCCAAATCAATTTTTTAAGTGGAAAATGAGGTAAAATAAATAAATACCTTTTTTACTTTCCATTTTGGGTTAGTCTAGGGCGGGCGAGAGTGAGAGACACAGGCTCACTGTGCAGTTCAAGCTGGTTTTAAACTCTTGGCCAAGTCTCCTGCCTCAGCCTTTTGAGTACTGGACTTACAGGTACGTATCACCATATGGGCCTCACTTTACCTCCCATTTTAACACCATTTGGGCAAGACTTAAATATATATATATATAAAATCACTATATAGCACTAAAATCCAGACAAGCTACAGACCTTTCTACCACTTACTAGCTACATGACTATAGGTACTTACGTTATGAGAGTATAATATAGAAACACTTGTGAGGTCTCATCTAGGTGTAAGATCCTGGTTCATGAAAAGCAGAGATGCTCTTGGATCAGGATTATCATCCTCTTTGGTTACCAAAGATATTAAGCAGAATCAGTTGATTCGACTAAAATCACTGAGGTAGCAGTTAAAGAGGGGAAAAGTGTCTGAAATAGAGAACCCAATGCACCACTCTTTATTGCCGATTCAGCTAGGAGACTGGTTGTAAATTTAAATTGTTCTGTATTGCCTTGTATACATACACACCCTCTAACACACACACTTTCACTCTACTCCAAGGCCCTCCTAACAAAGTAGCACTCAAACATACTTGGGTCCCCTGGGCAAATCCAATGCACACACTTCTCAGTCATTCTGTGGAACCACTGCCGTAGGTTGTTCGTCCTGCCTCGGGGTCCCGGGGCAGCAGCAGCAGCACCGCCGCAGAGACTGCCCTCACCTGTAGCATCCACTCCACTTTCACTTCTTTCCAGGAGGGTCTCGGATGAAAGAAATGGTGGCAGGCTAGTTTTACACTTTAAATTGCAGATCCTTTTTTTTTAACCAGAAGAAAGTAATAGGGAATACTAAAGGTTATGGTGGCTATTCTCAGGGGCAGTGTTTTTGTTTCTTTATAGAATTAGAGTTGTGCTAGTTCTTACCAGGGCAGTAGGGAATAAATCACATATTAGTTCATTATGGTGACACTTTATTCTATTTACTGCTATGGGGAGAGGGAGTATATCTTATTCCTGTGGTAAAATGTCAGAACGGTGCTCCCAGGTACTTGCCTAACCCTTGTTTCGAAGAGAAAGAAAAGAAAAGAAAAATGTATAAGCATACTATTCCAACCTATAGCAGGATGGAGGCCTATAAGCCACGAAACAGGAAAAAAATAAAACAACAACAGGAAAGAGACTCGGCATAGGCATGTGAGGGTAATAAATATGACAGCAAATAAGGAAATGAACAGTTCATGTTGCTTATGATTACAGACCAATTATTCCTCTAAGTGCAAAGGCTATCCAATAAGTCATATCTGGGTTGATTTGTTAGCAAGGTACTTTCACTAGATAATAAATTAGAATGTAATTAAAGTGCATTCTGTCTGTTTATCATGGACTAGGAAGGCTTACTATAATTCTCAATTATCTGCATGAACACACAACATGACAGCATAGAGAATAAACCTTCTAGCAAAAGGCAACAAACATCTTAGGATTACACTAAAATTGCTAGATTTCTTCTCCAGTCCTTTAGAAAATTGTTTCCAATTTTGACAAACTGTGTAAGTGGAACTCAATTATTTTGATACTTGCTTTGGCACAATAAGTGATATAGTTCTGCACCTATAAGTCCCCAAACTTCTTATCTTGTTAGTAATTTGCTAAGAACAGTGACTGAGTTTCAAAAGCAGGAAAAGAAAACAGAACTGGACATTCTCTGTGAATCTTTGTTAAGTGAAAAAACTAATGTAGAGAAAATAGAAGAATCACAAAGAAAGCATCATATTGATACTAATTAAAAATTTGTGTTTTTAAAAAGTACCTGTAGCATGACCAAGATTGGCAAAGATATAGTGACACTGCACTCTCACACTTTGCTGATAGCATTTTTAAGCTGGTTAAAGCACTTCAAAAACCCAATCTGCCAATTTGAATTAAACATTACAAAAAGTTTATAATTTTAGCTCAATACTCCCACAACATGAAATTTATCTAATAAAATACTTATCACAGTATTTTTATCTAATAAAAATACTATCAGTAGTCAGAATCTGAAACATACCAATTCAAGAGGGCAAAGGTATGTACAATATAAAATACATGTGATATAATCATGGAAGCAATATTAGATAGCTATTTAACATGACGGCTAAAGAAACTAAGTAGAAAAGGGTAGAAAACTGAACACAATAATTACATTCCAGTAAAAATGCACTTCTTAAAAAGATGAGGAAGGAAAGTGCCAAAGCAATGATCATCGTGTTAAGGTGGGGTTGCAGGTGAGTAACTGGCTCTCCAAGATGCCCCCAGCCACATCCCTGGAACTATAAACCTACGGAACATAAATATGTCACTTTATGTGGCAACAAAGGGATTGAGGGTTCTGGCTGAAACACTTGGACCCGCCCATCTAATCACAAGGCCCCTTATGCGCGAGAGGCAATTGGTTAGCGTCAGAAAGGTGCGATGTCAGAGCAGAGGCTAGCGTGATGGAGCTGCGAGCCAAGGACACCGGAAAAGGAAAGGAATGAATTCCCCTTAGACCCAGAAGGATGCGGCTCTGCCCACCTTGCTTTTAATCCCAACAGCTTCATTTCTGGCTTCTGGCCCTCAGAACACAACATAATAAACTTCTAATATTTGTGTGTTGTTTCAAGCCACTAAAACTAAATCTGTGATAGTCTGTTACAGCAGCAATAGGAACTAATACAGATAGATACCCCTTTCCGTAATATTTCATACAATTTCCACTGGTGTATCCTAATTCACATGCTTAGCTAAAATTTAATAAGATTCTAGATGGAACACCCTCTGCTGCAGTGGTTCTTAGCCTTGGCTGTAAATTAGTATCAACTAGTTAGCTGAGGGGGGGGGAGAGCGAGAGAGAGCGAGAGAGCAAGAGCGAGAGAGAGAAGGAAGGAAGACAGACAGACTGAGGACAAGTAAACGCCAATGCTTCTCCCTACCCTCCAAGATTCTGATTGAATTATTTTAGGCCCAAACATCAGTTTTTAAAAGCCTTACATGCTAGCACTAGCCAAGGTTGAGAATCACTGCTCTAGCATAGCAATTCTTCACTGACAAGTTTCCCCACCCAAAGGCAGAAATGTAAATCAACCTAAAAATCATACTTATCTTAAAAATTCTGCAAAGAATAACACCTAGTCACAGTTTGTATTAGCTTAAATTTAGGGCTGAGAATGTCTCCTACTGTAACTGACATTTTGCAAAAGAAAACATAAAATCATTTACTTTTCAATGTTTTTCATTCACAGAGTTTAAGACTTTAGTTTTCGAAGAAAGAAATTCTTACCAGCAGTTACACCAAGGATCTACACTGAAATCGCAGCTGTTCACAAGAATCAGTGTACTTCTTTTACTTTTCTACCAACAACTGACCTTATCACGAAGCTACTAAAATTGTGTGAGATATTTAGTCTTTGAATTTTTACAGTACATTTTTGAAATGGTACAGACAAGCCAAGAGAAAGTGAGCTACATTCCCCAAGTGGTTTTTAGCATCATATTTTCTTCTATTTTCCAGGCATCAAACATTTACAAAAAAAAAAAAGTACATATTTTAGTATGTTTGTGAGCAAATGTACAAGGTAAAATTTTCAAATGTGAGATCCTGAACTATAACAAAAGAACTGACAATTGTATGCATCTCTTGCTCAATTCATAGCATCACCTCACATTCTCTCAGCAGCAAAATCCACATACGAAAGACACCGTTATCAACCAAGTGTGTCCTAAGACTGATCTCCATAGCAACATAGTAACTCCATAGTAACTCTGCCACATGTAGTGTATAAGGCATCAGAGTTAACACTTCATGCACACAAAGTAGTGGTATTATGTAGTCCAGACTGTGGTTGCTGTAGAAACAAATCTAAGTCCCTGATAGCGGAGGAGAAAATGAAAACAACAGAGGGTCCTTGAGAACTTCCCTTGCATTGACAGCTCTAGAGAAAGACTTCCTAAAAACTGATTTAAAATTGGTAAATCTTTGTTTATCATTAGAAACCACTTCACAGTCCCTAAAAATTCTCCCTCCCATCTGTTGCTAAATTGGATGTTTAGAGCTCACTCCAACAAAGTACTGCCACGTTCTCCTAGCCTTAGCCAGAGCCAGTTCCACAGGCAAGCAAGCTGGAGACGTGCCAGCTTTTTGCTGATACATAAAAATTATACATATTTATGGGGTGCTGTGGAAGTTTCGATATATGTATATGTTGTGTAAGTCAGGGTAATTATATCCTCATCTAAGATTTATGGTGAAAACATTCAAAATCTTTTCTTCTACATATATACATACACATATATATACATATATACACATAAACACATAGGTATATATCACTTATCATCTATAGTCATTCTACTTGTGTAGAACACCAGACTTTCTTTCTTCTAACAACTTAGTACTCACTAAGCAATCTTTCCGCATTTCTCCTTCCCTGCTATTTTTTCTAGCCTATGGTAACCACCATTCTATTCTCAATTTCTATGAGACCAACTTTTTTAGAGTCCAAAGATCACATGGCACTTTTCTTTCTGTGCCTGGTTTATTTCATTTAGCATAATGACTTTTACTTCCACCCATGTTGTTGACAGGATTTCAACATTTTTCTGGTTGAATAGCATTTCACTGTGCATATATGCCACATTTTATCAATTCATCAAGTGATGAACACTTACATTGTTTGAATTTCTTGGCAATTATGAGTAGTAGTATAATAAACATGAGTGGGTAGATGTCTTTTTGACAGACTGGCTTCAGTTCCTCTGGCTACACAGCCAATAGTGGAACTGCCGGATCATATGGTTGTTCTATTTCTAGGGCTTTCCACAACTGCTAATTTACATTCCCACCAACAGTGTGCAGGGGTTCCCTTGTCTTCACATCCTCATCAGCACCTGCTTTGTCTTTTTAATCATGGCCACTCTAACTGACGGAAGGTGACGTCTCATCATGGTTTTAGTTGCATCTTCCAGGTCATTAGCAATGTTGAATATTTTTTCATGGACTTCTTGACCATTTGCTGGCCTTCCTTAGACCGGCAATCTTAGATTTATTGCCCATTTTAAAAATTGTATTATTGTGCTACTGGTTATTAATTCTTTTTCAGATACATATTTTGCAGACATTTTGCAGATTTTTTTTTATTTTGAAGAGGAAAAAACAAAACCCCAAAATAATAGTAATGTAAGATTTCAAAACATGATGACAAGAATTTAACAATGGCTGTTACATTACATACTGTTATCTTCAAATAGATGCTCAGGTCACCAGATATAGGCACTGCTGATATTTTTAAATCCTTGCTTATTCCAATACTCTGAAGCATTTCCTCTGATTTATTCTAGTAGTTTCATAGTTTTAGGCCTCACATTTTGAACTTTTTTTTTTGTCTGTTTGACACAGAGTCTTGCTATGCAGTTCAAGCTGGCTTTGAGCTCACTCTGTAGCCCAGGCTGATCTCATACTTGCAACAATCCTCCTGCCTCAGCCTCCCGAGTGTTGAATTAACCTTTGTAGATGATGAGATAGGGGTTTAGTTTAATTATTTTGCATATAGGTGGCTAATTTTCCCAGCACCACTTATTAAAATGACTGTCCTTTGTCTAAAGCCTGTTCTTGGGTTTTACATCTACTGCAGGGCTTGAATCTATCCCACTGACCTGTGTGTTAGTTTTTATGCCACTGCCATGCTGTTTTAATCACTAGTTTTGAATAGATTAATGGTTAACTTACTAATAACCATATTAACAAGCATACTTTCTACTTGCAGTAAAAGATGAACAAGAAAAAGCATACAGAGAACACAATGTCAACAAATGATCTTTCTTAATGTGATCTTGAAAAAAAATAGAAATACTTTGGTTCTGAGGCTAAGGAAGAAGGAAAGCAGACAGAAAAATCTGTTCCTTTCTAAATTGGTAACTCACATTGACATCAGAATCTCCAATGGTTTAGACAGACATCAGTTACCAAGGCTTATCCTTTAGTTTAAAGCTCATGTTTCTCTAGTAAAGACACATGGTTTCTTTGCATTTCTTTACTCAGTTAAACTGCTCAAAATGTCCAAGTTTAATAAAATACTGATGCTTTGGTATGACTATCTTAGACTGTACCACTTTCCCATCTTTCCCGGCATTTTCAAACCTGTTTTTGTTTTCGTTTATGGGCCTCAATTAAAGGGACTACAACACACTAAGTCATCAATAGATGTTGTTGGGTTCACTGAGTTAAAAATTCTTCTACATGATTAATGGTGACTTTGACTCAAAATTAAGATCATACTAATTGCTCATCCTGACTTCCACACTTGCCTTTTTAATTAGAGGGAAGAGCAGAAACAACTTCTTCCCATTTTCTGTCTTTCCAATTTCTACCAATTTTTCAAGCAGCTTCTTAAAATTCCTTTTCTGCCCTTGGTTTAGCTCTCCTACACTGGACTACCTTGAACTGTAATGTTTAACTCACTTGGCAATTAGTAAAAATTAATAATTGCTTCTATCTGGTAACATTTAAGGCTTCAAGTGCATAAATTATTGTTTATAACTAGATGCTCCCCCCTCCCCCAAGTCTTATGTACTCACAGGCGGGGCTCTGAGGAGGTGACTGGATCACAGGAACGTGACACGGATCCGTGGATTAGTGGCTCAGGCCACTGATGAGCTCATCGCTGAATATGACGTTCGGACGTAAAGACTGGTTGAAGGAAGTGGGTCTCTGGACATGTGGCCTGGAAGGGTCTATTCCCCACCCCCCCACCGCACCCCGCATCTCTCTCTGCTTCCGTCGCAAGCGGTTCTCCTCTGCTATATACCTCTACCATGCACCCCGCCTTGAGCTGGCTGCCTATGGATTGAAACCTCTACAAATTGTGGGCCAAAATAAGCCTGTCCTCCTTTAAATTGTGTCAGGCATTGTGTCCGTCAACAAGAAAGTAATTAAGGCAGCTTGTATCTAGTTTTCTTAAGAATAAGTTCTATTACAGAAATCCTTTTTACCTCAACATATCCCTAACTGTGCTTTAATACACCATTGAGGTCAATAAACATTTGGCTCATCACAACAGATACCCCTTTCAATTACATTCCTTAATGGATATCAAAGCTGTTTCCCACATTTGGCTATTGTTCTTCCCACTTATCCTGTCTAAGAGAACAAAACAAAGGACAGACTGAAGTTGGGGCTTTGAGGCATTGCTTCTTCTTCATCTCCCTGCAGCAAAATTTGTTTAAAAAAGTGAAAAGAGAATAAAAAATTTATACCTTTGGCACATGTCTTTCAAACTAAACCACTGTTTATGCCAAACCTGGCTATCTTACTGGAGAATGCTCTAAGTGAAAGGCTTAGGGAATGAAACTTGTAGGCTAATGGTCTTTTCTTACATTTCCTCTTGGAGGTTTCAGAATTTAAATTTATCACATTCGTGTAAATGCCAAAATATGAGGATTTAGATAAGATTGTTATTTGAAAAATGATTTGTGGATAGGTTACATCTAAATTGTTTTTACAAATCACAATTGTATGAATCAGGAATTGTATCCTGCATTTGTAATGAATTTGCCAAAAGTATGAAGCACTATTTAGAGATAGCTGATTTTTTATAAAGGAACAAATTTTGAGATGTCATTTCTCCATTTTTTGTGCACCTGCTGATTAGAATTTGCTCTCAAATTCTATCTGTAATAGCTTTCAAGTAATATATTTCTATGCTATATTATAGTCAACGTTTTCTGAAACATTTGGTTTACTGCAGAGATTCATAAGGAATTTCATGTTGCTTTTCCCTGTGCCTTCAAGGTGTATGGCAATTGCATGGAAGATTTCAATATCAAAGGACACAAAAGCATTCCATTCCTAACTGTTATTACTAGAAAAGTTTCCCTACTTAATTTTAATCAACCCACTATACTTCAAGTGCAATTTGTCTTTAAGAAGTTGATCTCTATCTTCACTGCGTAAAGAATATGTAACATGAACACCATGATCTAATTAAAGTAATGACTAGGCAAAGGTCAGGAAAAGGGTAAGAAATTCTGTTCAGGAAAGGTTTTACTTCACTCATTTCAACTCTAGGAGTTCTTACTGATGACTTTCTGTGTCAAGTGTTGGTTGAGCAATAAAGATATACAGAGAAAAGCACCTTTCTCAAAAAGTTCACAGTTTTGGAAACACATACAAAAGTTAGCTATCTCAGCCAGGAGTCTCAGGTAATCTATGAAGCAGTCAGTTGTAATTGAAGCAGCTCCAATCGTGACCTGCAGAACTCAGGCCCAAATGCAGCCACCGTGTGACACCAGCAGATGGAGGTCACAAGGGAATGGAATGTCACAGCTTGTTTTTTGAGTAGTCAGAATTTGGAAGGATGAGCAATTTAACCTAGAGAAGCCAAGGAATGCATAGCAGAAATGCGAACACCTGAGTTGAGTCCCAGTGGTTAAGCAGAGTTTATTAAGTGTGAATCTAGATGGCTTAGTAGTTCCCATGGCAGCTTAACAAAGAAAGTGAGCAAACAGGGAAAACAAGAAAGAAGCAAGCCATGCACAAACCAAACTGCATCCAGAGAACACAAGAAACTCCTGAAGTGTCACATGGTTCCACACCACTGAAAAGAATCTATCTACAGGAAATTTTTACCAAACATTCAATGCAACAGCAACATTTCAAGGCACTTTGCTTTTAATGCATGAAACTAGACTCAGTATTCTCATCTCTAAACAATCTCTTAGGCCCCTGATTATTCGACATTGAAGTGCCTGCATGATTCCAAGAGGCCCAGTGACTCCCAAAACAGCAGCCAATGCAGCCTTAAAGAATGTACCAAATTTAGAAAGACTGAGACCTACTACCCCCAGAAGTTTCCCCTCACACTAGACAAGGGTTAAAAATGTTGTAATACCTTATTCATTACTAGAATGACTTGAGAATTTACACAACCTTGGGATACACATTATTCGTGCCCATTTGACAGACACTCAACTCTTTGTTTTCTACTTTGTCTATGGTAATAACCAACTGCGTTCCTATTTGGAATTCCTTTCTCTATACTAAGTCACTTTAACTTCCAAAGTTCAAAAATCTAATCCAGGGCCAGATGCTAACCAATACTCTTTTCTTCAACTTTCTAACTCATTGGTCAATATTATTTTACTTGAAATTCATTAATCAAAATATAATCAACTCTCATACAAAATTAATCTGTATTTTGCTTCTAAAATGATGACTGGGTTTACCAAGGACATTTTCCTTCCTTAGCAACAGGGAAGGAAACTTCCTACTTAGGAAGGAGGAAAGAAAACTGGTGGGGCCCTATCACCTAACTGTTTCATTCAATGAACCTCACAACAAGCTAATGTATTATTATTCCATAAGACAGATGTTACTATTCTGATTTCTGCTGATGAGAACCCTGAATGGTTAACTTTTCCAAAAAGCACACAGTAAATGACATAAGCCAGGTGTGATGCCAGACCTACCTACTTCCAAAACTATATTCTTTCCACTATACACCCAGTTTTTAATACACTAGTGGTTCCTCAGCTACCCTCAAGAGTTCTTAAAACCATCCTCAAGAAAATTTAGGAAAAGGGATGGAAAGATGACTAACCTCAGATCACAGAGAAATGACTTTTAGGCACAAATAATACCAGCTTTGTTTACTAGGCACTTAACTCAACATTTCAAAATACATTGTTTTTGTACAATCCATGTTACAATCCTGTAAGATAGGAATAAATCACTATCATCTCTTTTAAAGATGAGGAAAACAAGGCTCCAGAAATTCTGAAGTTGACACCACCGGTAAATAGCAGCATTAGAATTAAAATTCAGGTGTTGGTAGGCTCACAAACCCATCCATCTTCTTATCTCAAATATCACACAGTACTGAATCTGTAAACTATAGTGCTCTTTATAATGTTTTCACCATAATTAAGTTAAACTAAAATTAGTTACAATTTCAAGCTGAAATAAAAATCAGTCCACATTCTCAAACTTACTACCGAATGAACAGTGGTGGAGCCAGCAAACAGTGGTAAGATAATAAACTAGGAAAAAAAAATAACTATTAGGAATTTAAAAGACATTTTTCATTGGATAAGAGACACAGATAATCAGGAATATAATATGATTTGCGGGGAAATTAAATCATCAAGATGCTAAAATTGTTCTCTCTAAGACAAGAGAAATTACTCTGACCATTTACCAAAAAACTCATTATTCCAGCAAACATTCAAAATTTTTTAAAAAATCATTCAACTTATCCTATGAAATAGTAAAATGATCCAGAACAGAAACGCTCAAACCCATTTTTTTTTCTAAGCCGACCTGGTGTATTTTTAAGTAATTGTAAAGTTAGGTTTAAATGCTGGGGTCACTACCAGCACCCTTCAGATGTCCATTCTAGAGTTCGTTTCTATCTACTCATAAAATTATACTCTGTTGGCATAGTTATAGACATGTCACCCCTCACTTTAAACATGGTTACTATAGAATAAAAAGTATGTCAGAAAATAAATAAGATTTCAAAATAAACTACATAAAATGCTTTCAATAAAAGTTACGTATATATTATAGTCTTAGTTATGTGAAGTAAGTGATATTCCCTTTAAACATGCACTAATATGAAAGAAATAGTCCAGGCAAAGGGTTGCACAGAGCCACCTGTTTAGGAGAGGAGTCAGTACTACGACAGAAGACATCAAGGCCAAAATTGAGACACAAGGTTGTCACTTTCAACAGCCACTGTCTCAACCAGGGCCAGGCCAGAACTGCTGGCAGAATTACATGGACTTTGGCTTAAGAAAGTAACCGCCATGAAAGTCGGTAATGTCTCTGTGTGTACAAGCCTCTCTGCCCCACACCCTGTGTTTCAACCCGGCAAACCACTCGGCAGAAGGCACATTTCCTGGGAAGATCTGAACCCGCCTCCACTGCGCCTCTTGCCTCTCCTCCCAGGATGGTAAGGGGGTACCTCACACATGGCAGTTCCTACCCTAGAACCCTAAATCATGACGTAACTCGGAATAAACCTTCCTGGAAGAGTCAAATAAGAAACACTGCCAGGCACGGTGCTGCACACCTATAATCCCAGCACTCAAGAGACTGAGACAGGAGGATCACCTCAAGTTCAAGACCAGCCCAAACTACACAGCAAAACCCTGTCTCAAAAAACAAATGAAAAGAAGGAAAGAGCTCAACGTTAGAAAGAAATCTCAACACAGCCAATTTTTGATGACATTTTTATTTGAAGAATAAAGTAAATGTCATTTATTTGGTGATATTTAACAATTTAACAGAAACGACCTATCACAAAGCCTCTATAACTGTTAAGCACTAGACAGTGTGATATGTGCATACAAATTATCAATGTTTGAAAAGCTTTAAAACATTACTATGTTTTTAGAATATAACTTTTTTTGAGACAGGGTCTTGCTGTGTAGTTGGGCTGTCCTGTAGGCCATGTTGACCTCAAACTCACAGTGATTCTCCTGCCTCAGCCTCCCAAGTGCTGGGATTATAGGCATGCATGACCATGCCCAGCTAACAATATTTATTCAGATCTATCTGTAGGCTCACAATACTAGAAATAAAACTAACTTGGTTCACTTGAAAAAAAATCTTTGCAGCAAATGAAGTAACATTCCAAGGAGATTCCAGGATAATAGTAATTTTTAAAGCTATTTTAAATATTTGTAAAAATGAAGTTTCAGTATGCAAAGATAGAAAAAAAATGAAGGGCTGTGAAGAGCCTTTGGTGAATAGTAGGAGGAAAGTAAATCCAGCTGTGCTGCATTAACTATAGACTTGTACCTAGAACTTCTGGTAAGTATTAAGTCAGAAACGACTGTTCGGAGGATTAATACCTCGTACTTACTTTTAAAACCTATTCTATGTTTTTAGAGACAACAATCATTGAAGTTTTCTTCAGACCACCAGCATAGATGATTTGTTGTAAGCAATAGACCTGTAAGGTGTTTTGGAAAAGAGAAAAGTGTGAATCTTAGCGCCACTAAAAAAAAAGATGATTAATAATACAGCTTTGACTTAAAGTAGTTGACAACACACTAGTAATGAGCAACATGAGAAGAAAAATGTGTCTGAATTCCAATTCAAGAATTAAGTTTTAGGTGTGGTGGTGCATGCCTGTAATCCCAACAGCTGGGAGGATTATTGCAAGTTAGAGACCAGCCTGGGCTACAAAGTGAGCGAAACGCCAGCCTGAAGTGCATAGTCTCAAACACACACACACACACACACACACACACACACGAGAGAGAGAGAGAGAGAGAGAGAGAGAGAGAGAGAGAGAGAGAGGAAGAAAAGCATAAGGAATCTCACAGATTCATTGGTTATGTACGGGAGTGGAGTTCTAACTCACCCTGTTTCCACAGTAGTTATCATAAAAATGCACACACCTCACCCAGTTTTCAGACATTCCCAAATGTTGCCAGAATCTCCACAGTGGTTTCATAGTTCATAGAGAATGACAGTAATACGAAAATTCTCTTCCTTACCAATGTCACAGCATTTCTAGAGAAACCCTTGTGAAGGAAAAGTGAAATGCTGTTAGGTGAAAGCATAATGAAATCTTTGTGGGGTACCCCTCGTTTCTGTACTTGCTGCCTTCCCCCATTTTCTTCCTATATGGGCAACTCAAAATACGTTTCAACCTAAAATGACTACAGTTTGAATCTATGGGGGAAAATAGTGAATAAAGGACATTCCACAATGGTTTGAACCCAGGCTATGGCCATTTCAGCGAGCATCTGAAGTAACGACTTCCTTATGAGAAAGAGCTCCTGGCCTGCTCTTGTAAATACTGGGGACACTTGTAAATACTGAATAGAACATCTGTGACCATGCAGTCTAGGGGTCCATCAGTAGTTGTTACTGGGTGCGCTTAATTCTAAATTCCACCAGGTCCAAATGGACACTCTGGCTACAAATAAAATTCGTATCAGGTCACCCGCCATGAGCGTACTCCTCCCGAGAGCTGTGTGACCCTCAATCTGTTCCTGGCTTCACTCGTATACTACAAGGAAGTCCGCAGTCAGGACTAACTGTGGCAGTTTCTGGCATGTCTAATAAACTGGTTTGTTGCAGTGTGCAACCATGGTGGCATAGAAAATGACTGATCAGTTGGAGATGTGCTTTAGTTCTGTCACCGAAAGACCCCAGAGGGGCCATCTCAACCGACAGTGGCCAACATTAGGCAGACTCCCAGGAGAAGCCCCAAAGCCCAGACCTCTCCAGCTTTTATTTACAATATCAGTGTAAGTGAAAAAAGCAGAAGAAAAGCAGTTTGGACAAGGAGCTATCTCAAGGCAAAACAGTTCTGCTTGGGAGAAGCGGAAAGACAATGGTCAGGACAACATGCTTCCCTAACCTAAACCTCCTGCTGTTTAACCACTCACTCCTGCCAGAGCCTGTGTGCTACTTTTTGGCCTCACAGTTAACCATTCACTCCTTGGCCGAGTCCCCCACGCTGGCCAAGGGTCAGTCCAGAAGAAGCATGTCTGGATGATGAGTGACAAGGTGGTGGGGAACAGATGTTTGGCTAAATCTCTGGGAATGGGACAGCACCTGAGAATATCTGTGTTCTGCATGACTTATAAAACTCTCCCCACTGAGAAAAAAAGAGCTCTTAACAAGCAGGTGCACATGGTAGCTATTAATGAGAGAGCGGGCCATTTTCTTGCTGGTCACTTAGCACTTGGCTCAATGGTACTGGTGACAGGAACTGGTGGCTCTACATATGTTCCCCAAGAGGGACTTCCTCTGTCTGACCAAGGCTGACTTGATGGTTCACTGCTAATTATCCCGATAACTTAGCAACCTCCAGATAACCCACTCACAGTACCTCATAAGGGATGCACTCCTGTGACCTCTAGTCCTAGAGAGGTTAGTAGTTTTCCTTCTTTAGAAGAAACGCATATTCTGTGTTTGGGAGTGATTTCCCCCTCCTGCTGCTGCCGGCACAATAAACTGTGGACATGTTTGCTCACATCATAGGCCACTCAACAATGCCATGGATAAACAAAAGTCATTCCCAACAAAAGACAACTGGTTGGTGACCAAGTGTCTCTTTGTCCTTAACACCCTCCCATCTTCCAGAAGCAGCAAGCTCCCCCTGCCTCTGACAATACAGCCAAACTCCAGCCGAGTGTCCTCGGTCCCAGAATGCAACTGGTGAGTCCAACTGGCACTTTTCCAGTTGGGTATTGGACATGGCAAAACCAAAGCTAATGGCTTCTCAAAATTTTGCTTCATATCTCTAAAACTGGGCGCTTCTCAGTTCCTGTCTTCCTAGGGCCTTGTTAGTCCCTCCTTGCTTAAGTAGTCCACATCAGTTTCTTTGCTTGCGACCAAACGATGCTGATATAATTCTACACCCTCTCCCTGAGAGTTCATAAAACCTACAGCTTTCAATCCCATAGATACTTAGCTGTCAACTCTAGCTCTTGTGTCCACCTCCCTTAAGACTACCTAACTCATTCCTAACTGCATTTTTGTCATTTCTACATGCCACACACACGTCAAATTTTAAAAAATCTACAAAATTTGCTCCTACAGTCTGTGCCCCAAGATACTTCCTCTGATATCAAAATACTCAACGACTCAGCTTTGTTCAAATTTGTTCTCTCAGCAGCATAAGTGCCTGCCTGGCAGACTCAAGATTGTGAGTTTGATTCCCGGTACAAAAAAAATTTTTTTTCTCTCACTCATAATTACCAACTGCTGTCAATCTCATTTCATGAAACCACCATGATTCCGCTCTTTCCACGTCATGTCCACCACCTCCACCTTAGCTCAGACCCCACTTTCATCATCTCCCTAAATCCAAGGACACCTCAATTTTCAATACTCAAGAAATCTCATTGAGACTCCCTGATTCATTAGCTTCTGCCCCTGGATCATTCAATGGTATCTTCACTGTACTGGGCAATACTTTTACCCAAACATACATGCAATGTTTTTTGAACTTACTGTTTTATACAAGTTTCCCTTACTTGAATATAAATGCTGTTGAGGAGGAGGGGGACATGGCTCAGTGTCCTTTGCACCCTCCACTAGTAAGCTGAGAACCTGGACATCAAGGCACACACTTACCTGCTGAAAGAAGAAATGACTAAATCATAGTAGTCTTCTGCCATGTATTATTCCTGCCTTCAGCTTTTCTTTTCTGCAATTTGTAACTTCCACAGTTACCAAAGTCAGCTTTCAAAAAGGCGCTTATATTCTACTGCTTTATTTTAGCTGCCACTGACTTTAAGGCTAAATCTGTTTTTTTGGTTTTCCAGTATTGGAAATTAAACCGAAGACCTTTGTACTGAACTACATCCCCAGCCCTTTTTAAAATTTATTTTATGGTCTTGCTAAATTGCCCAGGCTGGACATGAATTTGTGATCTTCCTGCCTCCACCTCTAACTGCTGGGATTACAAGCACACATGACCACCACACCCGACTAAGATTCAATCTTCCTAAGATGACTGGCATTAATATTTATTTATTTATTTATTTAGTTATTGTCTTTTTGAGACAAGGTCTCACTATGCAGTTCGGGTGGCCTTGAGCTCACTTTGTAGCCCAGGCTAGTCTTGAACTCCTAAGGATTCTCCTGCCTCGGCCTCCTGGGTGCTGGGATTACAGGTGTGCACCACCACACCCAGCTTGTGGCATTAATCTTGATATGCCCACTTCATTGGATTAAGAAACTCCTAGAAAATTAATAAAGGAAACTCCTCAGCATGTCCTGGAGGCTATGAAGTGTGCCCTTGGGTACTATATATGGTCCCTCACCCATCCTTCTCTGTCACTCTTCTGCTCTGCTTCCGGCCATCAGGAACTAAACACCTGTGCTCTACCATGCCCTTCCACCATGACATCTGCCTTGCAGTCATTGAATCATGGCCCAAACCCATGAGCAATTAAACCTCTCCTCTGTCAAGAGAGGTGCTGAATATTATCTCTGGGATTAGAAAGCTAACACACACAGAATTCCTCAAAATTTGGCCCCAACTTTTCCTTTCATCTTTTGAAACAACTCTCTTTATTTCATTGAAGCTTTATCCACAGTAACCAAAAACTAGAAACAGTCTAAACATTTAAGCTGGATAGGTAGGAAATCACACTACATGGGATACCCTTTAGTAATAAAAGTAAAGCATAGCTGGTTTCATGTATTTTGCCTAGTTGTCTATTCCTTCACCATGGAGAGATAAGTGTAGCACTACTCTGTCATGGCAAAATTTCCAACCTACCCTTTTGCTTCATCTCATCCCATCCTAGCCCATTGCATTCCACGCTCTCCCTACACCCAATTACAAATTTCCAAAGACTCTGCCAAGCAATTTTGTGCCTTAATATCTTTTACTCCTCCTGTCATTTCCTTCTCATCCAGAATGACCCAACTCATACGTCACCTAATCTCTGCGTATCTTCAATTTCACCAAACATCTTTTTCTCCTTCTCGGTCTCTACAGCACATTGTTCACAGATGCTAGTACATTTCTCTCAAATTACCTTCACTCCATGAATGTGTCTCCACTAAAACACATTTCTAATATTAATAACTGCTACAACTTTGATTTGCTATATGCTAGGTGCTTTTCTAAGCACTTTGTCTATGTAAGTCATTTAAAATTTACAAAGCCTCATGGTTTGGGTACAATTATTACCCCTATTTCACAAATAAGGAAACTAAGGCCCGGAGAGGTGAAGTAAACTTTCTGGTATCACATAGCTTGGTACTGGAAGCACCATGATGTGAACCCAAACAGTGCGATTCCAGAGCGCATGCTCACTGTACCCTCTCATTAATTCCTGGATGACAGTAACTGTGTCTTAAACTCTTATTTGTACACCCCATGCCCAGAGCAACTCAAATATTTGTGGAATGAATTAAAATTTATAATTTTCTCCTAGTCATGCAAAAAAAAATCCCTTATAAGTAATGTAGGTTTCCAGTCAGTAATTACAGAACTGAATCTGGAAAGTTTCTTTCATAACCATGGACAAAACTAAAATTAAATTTCTAATAATAAATTCAAAAGTTCTGAAGAATTTCACCACATAGAAAAGACTAATACAGTTCTCTGGGTACCCACATAACTGTTGTGAACTCAGGAACAAGGAGCCTCAACGAAGGAATCAATGCTCCCTAAGAGAAGAGACTAAAGGTCACTTTGTCTGCTGTAACTGCACACCACATTAATCCATCTACCTAAGTCTGCAGTGAGTTTTGAAGGCAAAAACAAAAAGACAGAATGTTCAAATAAAAATTTAATCTTTAAAGCCAAATCTACGAAAAGTAACAAAAATAAACAAAACCACTGCTCAACGAAATTACCTGCGTTTAAACAACAGAAATTTAGCCATTTTAGAGTGGGAAAAGTATTAGTCACCATCTTTTAAACAAGTATCTTCCATACACTAAAAGCATTTAAGTTCTTACCAGTAGGTAGCACAGGAAGTGATTTACAAAAGCTAAAAGTACTTAACTTGTAATGATCTGTACAGAAATAAAAGTGATAAATAGTAAAGACAGAGTACTATTCAGCCATAATGAAGGGTAAGTTTCAGGGATGTGTAGGAAAATGGATGCATCTTGAGACCATAATGTTAAGAGAAACAAATCAGACATACAGATTAAATATCACAATTTCCCTTCTATAAAAACCAAAATATGAATAATTTAAACAACAAATTAAAAGATGCTAGGAAACGGGGAGGTGGATTTTGTGGAGATGGGAAAGGGATTTGAAGATGGGGGGAGACTAGGGACAGACAGATGTTCATGCACAAGTGGATAATTACAACTGATTACAGAGGCGATAACGAAACCCAGGGTGCAAGCCGCAGTGGAAGGACGGACGGCCCAAGAGCCTGCGGCTCCCTTGGCCTTCACCATACTACCAGTCGAGGTCACGCAGTCACCCTGCACACGAGAGAGCGCCCAGGCTGGACCCACACACACACCCTCACCCAAAGCCCTGGAGCCAAATGTGCTTCAGCACTTCAGATTTTTCTGACTTTAAGAGGATCCTTTTAAACCAATACTCCTGCAGGGACTAGGGCAGCACCCTGCAATCAAACACATTACCATTTCTACAACAAAACGCACGGGTGTTCACATTCAGTGGGACAAATAAACACTATAAATGGTTTCACATCAGCTCAGACTTAGGAAAACAATTCTGTTTTCTAAGTTTTTAGGACTGTAAAACTGTAGAAAAGCGCTAAATTGTGGGAAGCAGACTTGCATTACCACGTGCAGTCGGGCTGGCACTAGCCCCTGGGGAACTGCCAAGGGCTTTCGCACCGCGGCACTCGGAACGCTGATTTTCACCTAAGACTAGACTAGATCCGGCAGTACAAGGGATCCCTTAGCCAAATGCCCGCTTCATTGCTGTGGAAACACCCGGATGAAACTAGAACACAGGCTCGGGACTCTAGCCCTACCTCTCTCCCTCAATTCTGTATGATCTAACTCTTCGGAGCTTTTTGAAATAATGACGTACAGTACAAACAGGAAGTTCCAAAAATGTTCTGGAGCCCTACATACCCTTCGCTGAGCTTCACTCAGTGGTGATATCTCTTATAGCTACAGTACAACACTAAAACCAAAAAACTGATACCGGTACACTAGGATGGACTAAAGTACAGATCTTAGCTCATTTTCAGCACTTTCCCTATCTGTGTTTACATACAGGTGCCTCCGTTCCAGGGAACTTTCTCTCTGGGCTTGCTTCTGGTAACCACTATCCAATCAAGATTTCTAACTGCTGCAACCCCACAACACCTCTTTGTATTTACATCCCTCCCCACTCCCTACACTGCCCCTGCCTCTGGGAACCCCTGATTTGTTCTCACCATCTTTAGTTTGACATTTTAAAAATGACTCGGGACTTTTTTAAAAGTTGTGGTAAAATACACACGCATAAAATTACCATCTTAACCATTTTCAGGTGAACAGTGTTAAGTACATACAGTGTTAACTACAACCACATTAAGCAACCAATCACCAGAACTTTATCTTGCAAAATTGTAATTCTATACCCATTAAACAAGTCCTCAATTCCCCAGCCTTCCAATTCTTTTGCATTTCTGTTTCTCTGAATATGCCTACTCTGGATATTCACATAAGTGAACCACACAGTATTTGTCTAAGTGGCTTATTCACTAATGTCCTCAGTGTTACAACACTGGATAACCTGTCCCCACACTATTCCACGTGCCAGAATTTCTTCCCTTAAGGCTGAATATTCCATTTAATCTACACTGACAGCCAGGCGTGGTGGTGCACACCTGTAATTTCAATACCTGGGAGGCTGAGGTGGGAGGATCCCCGTGGGTTACACACCAGCCTGGGCTACATAAACGAGTTCAAGGCCGCCTACACTACATAAGGAGAGACTGTCTCAAAAAAAAGAAATAAAAGTTAAAAGAGAAAACCACTGATGGGCACCTGGGTTGCTTCCACGTTCGGGCTACTGTGAATACAGCTGCTATGAACTTGGGTGTATGTCTCAGTCTTTCAGATACATACTGGAGTGGAACTGCTAGATCATGTAGCAAAATTCTATTTTTCACTTGTGAAGGAACAAAATTAACTTTTTTCAATTAGTATAACTCCTTTGAGATTCATCCAACTTACATATATTAATAGTTTATTTCTTTGTAACTGTCCAGTAGTATTTTACCGTTGTGTATGTACGAGTTTATTTGACTGTTTATCAATGAACGACACTTGAATTGCTCAGTTTGGGGCTATTACCAACAAGACTGCTAGAAATGTTCCTGTATGGGTTTTGATACAGAAAAAACTTTATTTCCTGGGGCAAATGCACGAGAGTATGATTGCTGGGCTGTACAGTAAGTGTATGCTTCATTTTAAAAGAAATTGCTAAGCTGCTGTCCAAAGCATCTATATCATTTTACACTCCTAAAGGCAATGTATGAGAAATCTAGCTTTTCTGTATCTTCACTAGGACTTCAGCACTGTCACTGTCAGTGCTTGTCATTTTAGTCACTCATCAGGCATGTGGCAGCGTCTCACGGTGGCTTTCACCTGCACTGCCCTCGTGGCCAGGAATGCTGCACATCTTTTCCTAAGCTCCTTTGTCACCAGCCTGCTGTTCACCCGTCTTCACACTATGGAGTCTAGAGAGCTCTTTACATATTCTGGATGTGACTTCTTCAGACATGTGACTTGAAAACATTCTTTCACAGTCCATGACTAACCCTTTCACCTTCTTCACAAGGTCTTCTGCAAAGCTTTCAATTTTGATGGAGTACAATTATTATTTTATTCTATGAATTAAGTTTTTGCTGGCAAGGCTGAGACCTGTTTACCTAGCCTTGGGTTCTGAAGATGCTCACCTATATTTTCCTTAAGTTCAACAGTTTTGTGTATGCTATCTAAATCAATTTTATGATTTTACGATGACTAATTTAAAAATATATGATGTGATATTTCTTTCTTTCCTTTTTTTTCTTGTTTATTTTGGTCTTTTTGAAACAGGGTTTCACTGTTCATTGCAGGCTGAACATGAACTCACTTTGTAGCTCTGGCTGGTCTCAAACTTGTAGCAACCTTCCTGGCTCAATCTCCGCAGTGCTGGGATTACAGACATGCACAACCACAGCTGGCTATGATGTGAGTTTTGGATCGGGGTTTTTTTGTTTTGTTTTGTTTTGTTTTTGCCTGTGATATTCAACTGTTCTATTGTTATTTGTTGAAATCATCCCCCTCCCACAGACCTGCTTTTGCCCTTTTGTTAAAGATCAATCGGGTACATTTACGTTGGTCTAGTTTAGGGTTCCTTGTTCTGTTGATTCACCTCTCTGTCAACACCATGGTTTTAATTAACACAGTTATAAAGTAAGGCTTAACAATAAGTAAAGTAGTTCCCTGTCTTTATTCTTCTTCCTTCTCCTTTCTGAATACTGGATTGCCTATGCCAGTTCTACTCATTCTGTTCATTTACTGTACTGCACTCTTTAGTCTTGTTTTAAAAGTCCCCCCATACCAGGTAGAGGTATAGCAGCCTAAGAAAAAAAGATTCATGAAGGAAAAATAAGTAATTTATTACCACCATCCTTATTACAGATGTGATTTCTATACACCTATCCTTCAGTGAAATCACAATTTCTCTAATCGATTTCTTCTTTCTGCTAGATATTTACAAACACATTTTGTATCCAATAGAATTGTCCACACCTTAAGAGACAGGTTCATGTTTTGGACTTTATAAATTTTTTAAACACTGAATCAATTGAGGATTACCTACCTGGAATTTAGAACATGAGGTACTAGAAAAATCTATAAAAACTAGGGTAAAAAAATGAACTCCATTGTTACCCCATAGTTGCTCCATTGTTACCAGTAATAGGGTCATCAGCTCACCAAATTTCAAGATTTTTAGTTTACTTTTCTTTTTCTTGACAGGAACTGAACCTAGGACCCAGTGCACCCTAGACAAGTATTCTACCAATGAGCTTACATCCCCACCCTACCCTGACTTCTGAATTAAACTGTTGAATTAAAGAGTATTTCTAGACACTTTTTCCCTTTTTTGACAGGGTAGGTTAAAGAAAATAATGAATAATAATTATGCCAATGTTTTTTTCTCCTACTATTTGTCCAAAGTATTACAAATTTATTTAAATTTTATGGATATTCAACATTCATCCCAAACATACAGTGTAGATTTACTAAAAAAAACAAACAATCTAAGGGATTAAAATACTGATTTAAGCAAATAACAGGAATTCAGAATATAAAATGGATCATTTTATGATTATAAAAGAACTGCCCAACTATAATTTCCTAAGGTCCTAACAGGGGGTCGTTATGCTCTTTGGCGATCATGCTGAGAGTACTGTCCTCTTAATTTCAATGCTTTGCTGACAAAACTTGAAATTATCATGCACAGTATGTAAAATAATATAGTTGCTTCACCTAAGTTTTTATTCCTAATTTATAATAGCTGTTACCTGAATCTATTGATCAAATGCCCACACCTTTGCTAAAACAGATGTAGAACCTGTATACATACCTAGATCCCCTCCCCAAATGTTTTCACATGAGTTTAGATTAAGAAGAAATTTCATGGTTCTAGTGTCCTGAAAACATGGACTCACCCTAACTCAGGACAGTCTTGTTAAAGTGGTTCATTATGTATATATATTTAAGGTACAACCACTTTGGAAAACAATGTAGAAGAAGAAGGGGGGGAGGGAGAGGGGAGGGGAAGGGGAGGAGGGGGGAGGAGAACAATTGAAAATTAATATATCTCGCTTTCAAAGGCCGTGTGTATAAAGTGACTTAATAAACCTACATCCCTGCTCCATTTCTCCATAAATCACTGAAACATCTTCACTTTCAACAGTTAAGAAGCAAAAATCTTGAAAAGCACACAAGTGCTCCTCGTAAGGAAACCATTTATCCACTCAGCTGAGCAAGTATATGAAGTGTACGTGGACTAAAAAGCAGAAAACCAATGTGTAAGGACGGAGGGGAAAAAAAGATAAAAGATTGGTAGAGAGCTAGTCTGAGCGAGGTGGGGTGGGTTCCCTAGTCAAGAAGAAAGATTTTAATGCATCGGATGAGGAGGAGGGAGAGGAGGTCGCTCACCTGGCAGTGGTAAGCAGAGGGTGTTGAGTCCCCACCAGCTTCCGCACCTGCATAGCGATGTTGCTGAGCTCGTCGCTCAGCAGGCAGCGGAGGCTCATGAAGGATGTGGGATAACCCACGATCTTCTCCGCCTCTGACACCACCTGGCTCCAGTGAGTCGGGGACCTGGAGGACTGACCACGCCAGAAGCCCACAGTGGACGGGAACCACAACGGGCGACGTAGGGGACCCAAGGCCCCCAGATAACAGGGCAAGCGTATCAGCAGCTGGCGAAGGCTCATAGTCTGAGTCTGGGAGGGTCAGGGACCTGGGGGTATCCGGAGGTGCCTCAGGAAAGAAATCAGGGGCCAAGAAGAAACTTGCAGGAACTAAATGGAAGTGGCGCTTCCTATCCCTCAAAGGACGGTGGCTTCATGAACCGTAATCCAAGACAAACTTTAACTGCTGTTATCTGTAGCCCGAGCTGAACCGACAGTAAACCGAGCTCACCACTGCCCCTGACCCCCCGGCAATAGAAACCACGGCCACCGTCTATATGGGGGACGCCATATTGGCAGCTTGGAATGCGGCCTGCCGTAAAGAAGGAAGTGGGCTGTATGTTGAGCGGCAAAGAATGCCCCTTACTTTACGGCGACCCGAAAACTCCCGAAGGGGCGGAGCTTTGTGGGCGGGCTCCGGAAGGCGAGGGGTGGGGTGAATGCTGCGGCTCCACCCCTAGCAGAGATTCATTAGTATTCCTGGTGTCCAGCACAGAGTGGGCGGAACACAGTATGTGCTCGTGGACGAGGTCTGTGTCTGCCCGCAGGCAGGGAGGACCACCTGCCCCGGAAGCCTCTCGTCGCTGTCCGTCTTCTGTCCCCGGCAGTGGCCGTGAACCGGCGGCCTGAGGGCGGCTGCTCGGACTGCGTGGCGGCCTGAGCTGTGGACGGTGAACGCCAGGTCCAGTGGACTGAGCCCTCGTGTCCTCAGCGCCTGGCTGGCCAGCAAAGGGCGCCCTTCCTAGAAATTCCCTCGGTTCGTTGTTGAAATCGCCGACCGCGTCCCGGGGCCTCTTTTTGCTCTCTGTTGTAGTCGGGGGTTAGAGCAGCCGTGCCTCCTTCGCAAGGGCAGAGGATCGGATGAAACATGGGCTGTCCCCCACACTCCCGGCGCCCCGCCTCTCATTTTTCTCTTATGCCTGTTTTGGGGCTCCACTCACCACCCCAGGATTCCAGACTGAATCACTGGCCTGAGTACTTTTCACATATCAGCTCATTTAACCCTCAAAACCACCGTATTGAATGTAATGCTAGTATTCCCCGTTTGAGTGAGGAGACTCAGGTTTAGCCTGTTGGTGTAAGTTGCCCATTGACCACAGTAGACAAGGGTGAGAACCCAATCTGGTTTTTTAACCATAACATTACACTACGAATCTAGTAGTAGGCTACCATCTGTTCTCTTTACTACTAAGGGAAGGCAGTCAATATGATTATTTCAGTAACGCTACCAATTTGCTTCAGGTATGTGTAGCATCTTGGGCCCCTTTCCTTACCATGCAAAACAAGTGTTAATAAATCCTTGTTGGTAGAAAAAGATATATTGCCAAGTCAATACAAATAGCTCCTAAAACTCCAGATTTCAAAATCCAAATTCCTGGTTGGTTTTTTAAATTCTTATGCATAATATTAGACTAGACATTTGGCTACCTATAAAAATTGTGCCTTGGGAGGTGTGGTGGCTCACATCTATGCTCCCAGCTGCTTGGGACGGTGAAGAAAGAAGGTTGGTTGAGTCTAGGGTTTGGGCACCCAGCTGGGCAACATGATAAGATTTAGAAAAAGGGCACATTAATTAGAAATTCACTTTTTAGAAAATGTTCTCTTACATTTGGCTGGCCTGTACCCCCTACATGCTGGAAATACCCGCCGTTTAAACTATGACAGCCGGGTAATGTCTGCAAACAAGATGCATTTCTCTGCAAAAGGTTTAGCCTCAGACTCCCTGTGACGAATTTCTCTTGCAATTAAAAATTCCATGTTATTCACCAAAATTTAATATAATTGTTTAGGGTACATTTTATTTAAGGTAAATTATGCTTAAAGATATTAAAAACATTCTGTGTCCTCAAAATAAGTGAAGTAAGCCAAAGTTTGAAAATAACACTTGTGAAAGAGATAAGCTGGCAATAAAATTCAAGTCTGTTCCTAGATGAAAATAAGTATGAAACGTGAGATACTTTACCATTCCAAAAAGTTTCAAGGCCTGAGCTTCTGGGTTATCCAAGGGGAAATAAGCCATGAAAATCCAAAGATTGATAAAGGCTGAATGTGATATATTGGTCACCTGAGGCTGTTTCTTTAGACTCATGGCACCTTAAGAGTAACTCTTCATGCAATTTCCTTAATACCAATTCACAGCATGTACTTTAATTTCTCCACAGAAGCCAAATGCATTACTCTCTGGTCATACTCTATTAACCAAGTTTTTGATTATTCATGGGACTTTTGGTCCCATTTACCTTAAATAATCTGCACTTTCCTTATACTTGGATTTAAAAGATTGCATTATATTTAATGATAATTAGTTTTTAGAAGGTTAAAATGGTATTTGCTCTTTAATCCTTCAGATAAATATGTGATTCCTTTTATCCTCATGATCAGCGAGGCTCCAAATTGCTAATGACTTATGGTGGAGCAAGAAGGGACGGTGTCTGTGATTCTTCCCTTCCTCTACCACGGATAATAGTTATTTTAAGGACATCAGTGACTGTGTGTCTAAAGTAGGAATACAGCACGGTTTGAACCTTGGTGTTATTGACATTTTGGACCAGATTATTTCTTGGGAGTAGAGGGGAGACTTCATAATTACTGTAAAATGTTTAGCAGCATCCCTCACTTCTATCTACTAGATGCCAAAAGAACCCCTTCTAAATGTGACAGCCAGATATCACCCCACACTTTGGGGGCGGGGACAGCCCACTGGACTATGAGAAATGCTGAAAGGAAAAGCGATGTCTATGCATAACATCACTCCTACAAAGTAACAAAAGAGGTCCTATATGTTAGAAGCCCTCTTGAATCGTAGTCATTGCACAATCTGTAGAAACCTCCAGGCATTCACAGGGACTTCCCCTTAATCCTTGGGTTTTTCCAGAGACAAGGTAACAAGAAATGGTCATGATTCCTTCTCCATCTTTCTCAGGTTCTTTTCTCAGTAAAGGAATTGTGCTTTCTTACCTCTTTGCAGTCTACTGATCTTGAAAAGGTCATATTTGATGTCCTTTTATATTTGGCCGGGAACTCAAGCCAACCTTTGGAAACTCAGGGTCTTAACTAGGACAGTGATGCTGTGGACTTTGGCAGTTCCACATTTAGGAGAATGGAAATAGAGATGTTGCAGCCCCTCTCTTCCAACCACTGTCAGCACAATCACTTATTGTTTATCTTGAGAGAGTTCTTCCAAAAGCAGATGGAATCATCTTACTCTGCCATGGAGCAGAATGATAATGGAATATTACTCAGCTATAAAAAGGATGATCTTGAGGCTTTTATAGGTAAATGGAGGCAACTTGAGACTATCCTCATAAGTAAAATAAGTAAGACTAATATTTGTAAGTATC
>PVJX010011535.1:0-19347 GCA_004027295.1 Dolichotis patagonum | reverse complement strand
CTAAATAAAAAAAGAAAAGAAGTAATCAGATTAGCAAAGCTCCAGGTATTTGACCACCTATTTGGTTGGCAGACTGTGGGAAACGGGGGGGGGGGGGGGCGCATCATGCCACTTAGAGTACAAAGTGCTACATAGAATCTACGCATGAGATTGGATAATCATTAATGAAATTAGACATGCATTTGCTTTTTGACACAAAAATCCCAATTCTAGGAAGTTATTCCAAAACTACAAGATGACTTATGCATAAGTTTTTGTAAGAGAGGTGAACTATAAATATATATATTTGGGGCTGGGGATTTAGCTCAGCGGCATAAGCGCCTGCCTTGCAAGTGCATGGTCGTGAGTTCAATCCCCGGTACCGATAAAAAAAAAAAAATTTCCTGTTTGGGACAGGAAAAAACACATAGAGGAGATTAAAATGTATGCTAGACTATTCTGAATAAACACTAACTATAGAATCATACATGTACACATGATTATATATATACATATTGCACATTCTAATTTTAAATCTAAATGTCATTCTTTTTTTTTTTTCTTTTTTTGTACCTGGGATTGAACTCATGACCCCACAGTTGCCAGCCAGGCACTTATGCCACTGAGCTAAATCCCCAGCCCAAAAAATGCCATTCTTAAAATCTGAAAATAAATTGAACCAAAGAGTTTAACCATATATTAAGTTGATAGCACAATTACATTAAGTAATTAAATGACAATAAAATACTGTGTTCACTATTCATTAACAGTACAATATATTCTTAAATAGATCTACAAAAGATCTTAAACTTCACTCAGAGTCTTATTGCTAGTAGAACTATAGATACTATTACTGTACTTTCAAACCCTTCCTGTAGGTTATAGGTAAAAACAAATATTAGGGTTATGAGGAACAATGATTTTCATCCATATAATATGAAAGTTGAATTCAAAATATTGTGAGCCTCTGATTTTTTTCGAAAAAATGTTTTATGTCTTGATAAAGTTTTATATTTATTACAAAGAAAGAGAAGCATTTGCTTTCAGTGTTCCTTGAAAAATCTTAGGTATAATGAAAATCTTATCGTAGTAAGCAATTTCAGTGTCACTTACTTTTAATGCATCATTTTCCATGAAAAGGAATGAGGCTCTTTGGAGGATGGCAGATTTCAGTACATCCTGGGCTGGACACCAAGGATATTCTGTGCAAAGTCTAAAGTCAAGTGGCACAGTTCAAAGGTACAAAGGGGTCAGCATCAAAAAGCTCCCACTGGCTGAAAAGGGAACAGTGTGAGCATCAAAAAAAAAAAAAAAAACTACAACTTTTACAAGACTGAAATGCACTGGCTCCCTATAAACCTAGGAGTTTGTTATTAGTTGTAGCTAAGCAAAACTCTGAATATTTTCAATGTAACTGAAGAATTGAGCACTTATCCTGCCTTTCCTGTATGAATTATGTGTAATGGTGTCTTTGCCTGGCTTGCCCCTTGGAATCTGAACCCGAGACAAGGGCTTACTTTTTAGGTAGTTGATTTTGGACAGTGATCGCAGGAAACAGCGGTGGATGACTAGGGAATGCAAAAGAAGGAAAGTCAATACAAGGTTGTTCTCAAATTAGTCATTGCCGTGGCAGTGCGGCCTTGAGCCCTGCAGAATGTATACTGCACTCTGTAACTGTCAGCTCGATGCAAGAGGAGGGCACTTATTTACCACCGTATCCCACCGGTCCAAGTGTCTGTCTTGCAGACTCAGCTTCCTCACATCTCTGAGGTGTTACTTGCAAGCACAGACATTTCACCCTGATGGGATGAGAGGAATCAGGGTGGGGTACAGAAAGATGTATTGAATGCATTTGAGGAGAGGTGCCTTCAGGTTACACTGCCATGGCTGCAGGAAGAGGAGGCCCGAGAGGGTGTGAGTAGAAAGCACGCCTGTTCTAATAGGGTAGCCATCTTGTCTAGGTTGGTGAGGGAAAGTTCTTTTTTTTTTAAATAAAAATAATTCTATTGTATAAAAAAGAAAAGGTGAAATTAGGAAATCACCATTTTGTAATTCCTTATGAATTAATGGATTCAGGCAATGATCACCAATCTAGGGGAGGCTGATGGGAGACTTTAAAATACAGGCTTCAGGGTGACTTTACCCGAACTACTAATCTATCCCAGGACCGCTGGGACTGGAATTCACATACAGATGTCCCTGCTGATTGCTGCGTTATGAAGTATACCACATCATCTAGAAAATTTTGTTTTGAGACAAGGTCATAGTGGGTTCAGCACATTGTGAGTTCATGCTCGAACTCACGGCAATCCTGCTGCCCCAGCCTCCTGGGTACTGGGATCACAGGAGTGCACCAGCGTGCCCAACTTCATTGACAAAATATTTTAACTAGAATAACTGAATCTAAGTCTCAACAAGCCTTGAGGCTGCAGTGTAGGCAGTTATAGGTTTGGGGTATAGTACAGTGGGTAGAGGTGTTGATTAGAACCCATGCAGCCCTGGGGTAATTCCTTAGAACCACTACACAAACTAGGAAGTTGTAGGTTCTAGATCCTGGACACACAGCATTCAATATATTATTCCACTTTGTGAATCAAGAAACAAGTACGTAAGTTCATCCCTACTTTACAAGTGAAAGAAGTCAAATGATTTGACCCAGGTCACCAAATTGGGAAGTGGAGGAGCCAGAATTAAAGATGACTCATCTCATTCCTTCCCACATCCTGTCACCTTTAAACTAGGGGCATTTTATTTATTCGTTTTCAACCTTAGGTATACACAATTTTCCTTGGTTCTGTTTCATCATCAGGCTACACATTGTTCTTTTTTGTTGTGTTACAGAACCGAATGATCCCTGCCTCCCTGTGTCACATGCTGAGTCCCCTTCACACTGTCCAGGGTTACTTTTTGTGATCAGTAGTATCCAGCTGACGTGGTTGCGTGTCACCTCATGTGTTAGCTTTGTGAGAGATCTTGTTTCTTCAATCTCGGGCATTCTCTTGCTCATTCTCTTTCTGTATCTGTCTTTCCATTGCTAGATCTGGGAGAAGTCGTGTCTCGAGCAGCCTTGGCACACATGATGAAGACAAATCTTCATGCAAACAGCCGTATGAGTGAGCTACATTGCAAATAAATCTTCCATCTCCGTCAGGGACTGCAGTCCTGCCTGGAAACTTGACCGTAACCTCAGGAGGTACCCTAAGCCAAAACCACACAAGTAAAATGCACCCAGATTCCTGACTCTAGACACCACACAAATATACAAGTTGGTATGCCGTAAGGTAATTTGTTATGCTGCAATAAGTAACTAATGCAATTTAGCCACTAATCTCTGTACAATGGCATATATAAAGTAAGCCCACAACTAATACAAGAAGTCGAATATCAATCGGAGCTTACTTCTGTGTGATTTTCTACCCCTTCTTTCCCCAATATGAAGTTGTCTCTATCCGAATCTTGTATTTTTCATTCCCACCTTTTAAAAAAAATCATTTCATTTATACATATTTCTAAGCAAGCGTCATTTAGCTTATTTTTAACTTACAGGGCAAGTGCCACTTTTTTATTAGGTTTTTAATTTACTCAACATTATTTTGCTGAGTTTTACCCACATCATCGTATATAGTGTCATACCATTTGTTTTCACTGCTGTGTAATATTCATCACGTGAATATGTCACCCTTCATCCATTCACTTGTCACTGGACATTCGGGTTTCTTCCAGATATTTTTCTGTTATAACAACGGTGTCATGAACGGTTTCACAAATGCATCCAGACGCATGTGGCAAGAGGGTCTCTCTAGTACTGAAATGACGAGATTATAGGGCTTGTGAGTATTCAACAGCTTTATAAAGTGGCTCTACCAATTTATAGCTCCACCAGACACCTAGGAGAGATTGTGTTGATCATACCATGTCAATACTCAATGGTGTCAAACTTCTAAAATTTCTAATAAGTGAGTATAAAATGGAATCTCATTATCAAAAGACCTGCATTTCTCTTATCACGAGGGAGATTATTGAATATACTTTCCATTTGGTAGGTCAGTTTTCAAAGGGGATGTGGGAAGGTATATATAACTATAATATTTCATTCTAAATTTTTACTTTGGTTTAATTTTTAGGTCTTGCTTTCTCAGACCCTCACATTCACAGTTGTCCTTTTTTGCCATTTCCTTGCAATATTCTAAATTCTTGACCTTATAACAACTGTAGTTAGGGAAGAATTGGACCAAGACTTATTCTTTTATTCTAGTTGCTCTCCCTACAGGGCAGCGGTGTGGAATTAACTAAGTGGGGCTGCTAGTTAATTTCACACTAGGGTTAGCTCAACAGGAGAAGTTGGTCCTTTTCTTTTAGGAAGGCTCTTTCCAGGGGGCTATTTTCTTTCAGAAACTTGAAGTGAAAAAAAAATCCTCTGAGGTTTTTACTTGAACATAGGCAGTATTGTAAAAGGTCAACCATCTGGATTTTACAGCTCTGTCCTGAATAATTACATGATCATAGGCTGAGTTTAAAATCACTCATCTATGCAACAGAAAGCAGGTGATCTTCTTTGTCCTCTTGGGCTCCAAAATTAACCAGTAGACTGATTGGGCCTCATGATCATTTCCATCTCTCCATTTCTGTCTTCCTTCCTCCCCTTCCCTATTAACCTAATTGATCCTGGTACTAACATAGGTTGAAATTTGAGGCCTGCAAAGAGGATTGCAGAGGGGGCCCCTACCATGCTGCTTTTGTGGGCCACTGCATCCCAAGCACTTACCACTGCGTCCGTTGAAAAACAGGCTACATAAATATCTATTCGTCAGGTGAATAAATAGTAAATGGATGAGCTGGTTCTTCATTCTCCACACTCATCTTCACTCGATCACAGTTGAATTCAGAAGTTGAGTTCTTTTTACATAGGTAGAGAATATTTTCGCCACAATGAGTTTAACTGGCTCTCCACTGCTCCTTAAGTGTTTCTCATGAAGACCAAGTTCACTACATTTATTCAAATCAAATTGTCTGGGCTTGAGGAACAGGTATCAGTGTGTTTCACATACTCCTCGAGGGAACACGTCTTCCAAATTAAAAGCAACCCTACTCGAAGTAAATTAAAAACAAAATTTTTCTCAAAGCCATGTATCTGAAAAAAGAGAAAGAAAAATTATATTATTAACTTTAGCAACATAAGAGCAGAAATATTAGCTTGGTGGGCTGTAAAGAATTTGCTAGAGATCTTCTGAGAAAATTAGTTGATCAGGGAAAATCAAGTAAAACTATGTCCCAGAAGCTGACACCAGCAAAAGAGACATAATGTCAGAGCTATCTCTCAAAATTGTCCTGGTTTATGTCACCCAGAAGAGCTTACTCTGATGTATCCTGTTCTTTGAAATCATGCCATAAGTAAACATCTGTATTAAATATGTTTGAACATTATAGGGCTTGCATGAACTATGTTGGTAGTAATAGGTTTGAAGTGCATGACAAAATAAAAGGAATATGCTGATGTCAAAGTCAGTAAGAGTTGCTTTATTTTTCTAAGAACAAAGAACCTGGGTCTCCAAGTCTAAACAAAGAAATAACTCCACAAACGATGCTCTTCCTATGGATATTGACAGAACTTGGTGATTAAGGACTCAGACACTGGAGCCAGATGCCTTATGCTTGAATTCCAGCTTTGCTATTAATCAATAGCCCAATGCTGCCCACAACTACATGTACTCTCAATATGGCAGTTTTCATATTTGTGAAATGAAAAGAATGGTCATACTTGCATCTATGGGAAATTGTGAAGATTTGCATGAGCTCATAAATATAAAGTAGTTAGATCAGTGTGTGGCACATAGTAAGCTTACAGCACAAACCCTGAATAGTCTCCACTGTTCAAGGGAAGGGACTCCAAACTTCAAATCCTGAAAAAATCTATACATATAAAGTGCTTTTCCTTCTTTTACTTTAAGAATACAGATGTTTTTAATTATAGAACAAATGATGTAACTTATGCAGCATGAGCAATATATATATTTTGAAAGTCTACTGAAATACTGTGTTTGTGAGTATTATGGTGACATTGTTTTCAGGGTGCTTCCATTTGTATACTTTAGTTGTTTGTTTGTTTGTTTGTTTTGTTTTTGGTACCAGGGATCGAACTCACACTTGCCAGGCAGGTGCTGTGCTCCTGAGCTATATCCCTAGCCAGTTGTGCAGTTTAGAATTTATGGTTTTATTTTTACAGAGAAACTGCTAAACTACTGAAGACATTATTTGAAGCAGGCTTTTCTGACAGTGACCTTTTTGTGATTTTTCTTTTTTTACTTTTTGTTTTAGAAATTTCAAAAGATTACACAAAAGTAGAAAAAAAGAGAATAATGAACCCCTACGTATTTATTATCCAATTTTGACAATTATCAACATTTTGCTCTCCTTTTGCCAACAATGCTGCAGTGTTCTGAAGCAAATCTCAGATATCGTGGGATTTTCTTTTTTTCTGTAATTGTCTCAGATTTACCTGAAATGAAGTCTTCCTTAAAAAAAAAAAAAAGTAACCGCAGTACCTAATTACCTACATTCTTCATTTTAAAATACTCTTAGAAATATCTTGATACTATTCATGCATTGAACTGAGACCCAAGGCAGGCATGGTGGTGCTCGCCTGTAATCCCAATACTTGGGAGGCTGAGCCAGGAGGATGCGAAGTTTAAATACAACCTAGGTTACGAGCGAGTCCAAGGCCACAGTGGATTACATAGCGAGACCATGGCTCAACCCTGTCTCCCTGCATTAAAGAAAAAAATCCAAATGTTAAAAGCAGTAATCATTTGGCTTTATATATGGGAAGATGTTCCAGTTGTACACTTAGGCTATGGTTGCAATCTGAAATTGACACTATCATAACAGAGCTAGAGTAAGAAATGGGAGTCCCACAATGGGTTTGAGTTTTATCAAATCACTGATCCAGGGCTCTGTTATCCGACATTAGATTTTGCTACTGCAGCTAGAAAAAAAATAATTCTTTTAAAACATTATTGGTGTAAAAAGCATAGGCAGTTCAAAAATATCCTGTCTGTGGACTTTGCAAGATACTGAAGTCTGTGAATCTGGCCAGTGTCCCGGACCTTAGAAGTCCTCTGGGCATGGACCCTGCTGTTCTCCCGTCCCGCACACGTCTCTTCCTTAAAAATTTTCCAAAGGATTGTTTGTGACATTTGAACCACGGTTTCCATATTTTATAATCATGCTCCAGGTTTTTCTTTTTATAATGGGCCATTTGCATACCTATTAAGTCGTGAATATGGAGTTTTTGTTGGATCTCATTTTTGTAACTTTATTTTATTGGTACGTTTTAGATATACAAAATGATCACATTCATCATAGGGAATTTGCACCTGTACATGATCTATTTCAAACCCTGCTTTTCTCCCCTTTCCTTTCCTCTCCCTTCCATCTCACTTCCCTTTTTTTTATTTGCGAAGCTTTGTTTCCATTTTATCCTTCCTTCATCATTTTTTTCTTTTCCTTTCCTTCCTTTCCCCCTCGTGCTTCCCAAGTTACCCTTTTGTTTTGAACAACTTCCTCCTATTTCACAATAACTAGTATACATTTTGGTCCTTATTTACACTTTCAGTTTCTCACACCAGAGAAACCATGCAATATTTGAACACATGTGTCTGATTTATTTCACTTAAGAGTATGGTCTCAGGGTGCATCCACGTAGCTAGAAACATCTCAAGCTTATCTTTCTTTATGGCTGAGTAGTACTAGATTGTATAAAAAACCACATCTTCTTTATCCATTCATTTGTTGATGGGAATTTGGACTGGTTTCAAGATTGGGATATTACAAACTATGCTGCTATAAATATGGGTGTGCATATATCACTGTGGTATGATGCTTTTAATTCTTTTGGGAAGATACCCTGAAGGGAGGACACAGGATTTAGCTCAGTGACACAGAGCCTATCTGGCAAATGCGAAGTCCTGAGTTGGATTCCTGGTACCACCCCCCCACCCCAAAAACGATACTGAGAAGTGGAATAGCAGTGTCAAACAGAACCTCGAGTTTTAGTTTCTTGAGGGGTCCTCACACTGATTTCCACGGTGGTTGCATCAGACTATACTCTCCTAACAGTTACGAAGGGTTGACTTTCCCCACATCTCCTCCAGCACTTGTTATTGGTTGATTTTCTGATGAGAGCCATTTTTCTGGAGTGAGGTGGAATCTCAGTGTTGTTTTAATTTGCATCTCTTGCATGACCCGTGATGTTGAACATTTTTTATATATTTATTTGCCATTTTTACCTCTTCACCTGGAAAGTGTCTATTCATTTCAGATGTCCATTTTTGGATTGGATCTTTAATTTGGAAGGGAGGCTGTTTTTTTTATTTTAAGGAGATTAAAAGAAAATAAAACAATAAAAACACAACAGTAGAAATTATATAGGATTTCAAAGCCAGCTGATAGGAAATTAACAGTAGTCACTATATTGCATATTGTTATCTTCAAAATAGTTGCTCAGATTATAAAATATGGGCATGCAAAAATGATCAAATAATATAAGCAATCACAATTTCTTTCCTCGAACAAACAGGATCAATTGTACAATTATCTCAGCATACATTTCCCTTCCTTCTTTTCTCTTTTCCCCCATTCCAGTTGTTCTTTCTTTTTGAGCAGTTTCATTCCTTTCACAATATCTATGGTACCTTTTGGATCTTATTTAATCTTTCAGTTTCTTACACAAGGGAAACAATACGATGTTTACACGTGACTCTGACTTATTTCACTTATGAGTATGGTCTCTAGTTGCATCCATTCACCTAAGGAAGTCTCTAGTTTATCCTTCTTTATACCCGAGTAATACTCCATTGTATAAAAGTGCCATATCTTTTTTTTAATCCATTCCTCAGTTGATAGGTTTTGGGTTGTTTCCAGGATTTAGTTATTACAAATTGCGCAGCTATAAACATCACATATATCTATGTGATATAATGTTTTTGATTCGTCTGGGAAGATACCCAAAAGGGAAGTGCTGGGTGGAATGGGACCTCTAATCCTAGTGTTTTGAGGAATCTCCGCACTCATTTCCACAGTGATTGCACCAGTCTATACTCCCACTGACTGAGGTATGGCTGGCAAGAATTTTTTCCAACACTGTGGGTTCTCTTATCATTGTGTTGGAGGGTTTGTTTTTCTGTGCAGAAGTTTTTTTTTTATAAGATCCCGGTTGTTGATTCTTTGTGATAGTTCCTGTCCAGTCAGGGTTTTGTTCATAGTCTTTGTCTACACCAGTGTCTTCAAGAGTTCTACCTATTCATCTTCCAGCAGCTTTAGTGTTTCTGTTTTAATATTAAATCTTTGATCCAATTTCAATTTTAGTTTAGTACATGGTGAGAGCTACAGGTCTAGTTTTAATCTTTGGTATGTGGAAAGCCAGTTTCCCCAGCACCGTTTATTAAAGAGGTTGTGTTTCTTCCAGTGTACATGTTTGGCCCCTTTGTCAAAGTTCAGGCGGCTGTATGTGTGTGAAGTTATTGCTGCATCTTCCGTTGATTCTCAAGTTTGTTTATTTGTTTGTTTGCCAGTACTGTGCTATTTTTATCAAGTAGCTTTGTAGTATAATTTCAAGTCAGGGATTGTAGACATCATTGTTTTTAATGTTGATTTAATATGACTGACAGGGCCTTCCTTCTAAGGAGGAAACTCATTATTAGTTTATAGATTACTCAAAATTATCAGAATAAGTCTCTCTTTCAAAGTCGGTGGGTAAGGAATAAGTAGCAGAGATAGTACTTGAGTAGGTAAAATGTTAATATGTTTATATTAGGGGATTCTAAAAATAAACACAGCTACATCCTTCTGTGGATTCCTACAATACATATTCTCGCAAGTATGAAAGCTAATAAGAAAATCATAGTCATTGATTAGAATCCACAAATAGTATTTTACCATTCCTACTCTTTTTCTTTGGGCCTGGTTTGCTAGTATGAAATCACCGCTGCTGTGCATCTCTTTGTAATGCCTTCTGGAATGTGGTTTGATGAAACCATTCATAGCAGTAATGAAAAGGCTCAGCTCTGAAAACAAGTGGCCTGTATGCAAATCCTGGCTTCACTGCTTCTAGGTGCGTCGGGAAAGTCATTCAAGTTTTCTGTGCATTGGTTTCTTCATCTGTAAAATGAGTATAAAATATGTACATATTTACCTTAGTAGGTATTTGATTATAGTTCAGCAGATATTGACTTCTATCTTCTTTGAGGCACAGTAGTAGTTAGTCTTGCTCCTGGAATGTGGGTAGAAGTGACAGTGTGCCAGTTCCCAGCTTGGCAGCCTGTGTCTCCATTTGCTCTCGTACTCCTACCACTCCAGGCATCTGTTTGTCCCAGAATGATGAGAGGCCTGTGGAACCGATCTGAACACTCCCTGAAGTCTCTGACACTCTCCCTGAAGTCTGTCTGCCCACAGCCTGGAGAAAGCTTGCAGCAGAGCCCAGCCTAGATCACACACGCATAATCAGCCTGTGGACTGACAGGACAGACAGTAACTTTTGCTGCAAGTTACCAATGTGAGGATTTATTTGTTACAAGCTTTATTCTTTTAGTTAATTATTTTTTTTTGTACCTGGAATTGAACTCAGGACCTCACGCTTGCCAGGCAGGCGCTATGCCACTGAGCTATATCTCTGGCCCTACCAAGCTTTATGGAAGCAAGTGATAACTAATACCTGCATACGTGAAATTACCATGAGAAACAAATGAGACATTTGACATTGTTCTAGGCATATAGTCAACGCTCTACTCAGAGTTAGTAATAATATCACTATTAAGAGACTATTATCATTACTACTAATATTTTGTGTTTTACTGGGTAAAAACTATCGAAGCCACCTATTGAGATTAATCCATAACACAGTTTTAGGTCCACAGCAGTGAACAGTGTTCTGAGTTGGCACCCACACAGCTAACACATCGCTAGTAGATAGTGCTTGATCTCATGGCTCTTATGGTTTCACTTCTTCCAACCTTCACCCTGCTGGGCCTCTTTTGTAGTCTGGAGGGAAAACTTGTTCCACACACATGCACCCAAATGTTTTATCTTCTGTTTACGTCAGTGGCTATTGAACTCCATGTTTTTCACCTTAATTCTGTAGTTTCCGTGAAGAGAAGACTCAAGTCTAGGTCCACTGGCTATGAAGGGCGACGGAGAGAGAAGGAATTCCTCTGGGGTACATGTCAAGAAATTAGACAAAGTAGTAGGGACGTATGAACAGATTTGAGATAAAGAAAAGACACAGCCAAGTTTTTAGGCTTGAACTGGGCTTGCTATATAAATTTTAGTTTTCATTACTATTCATAACTTCAGTTACATTATTACAAACAATACGCTAAAGGGAAATGTTCTTATCAATAAGACTCACTATAAACGTAAACTCTGGGCTGGGGATTTAGTTCAGTGGCACAGGGCCTGCCTGGCAAGTGAGAGGTTGTGAGTTCAATCCCCAGTACCAAGAAAAAGAAAAAAAAAAAGGAAAAAAGAACTTCACACTATCATGTATATAATACCAGGTCAACAAATATTTATTGGGTACTGGATATGTATCTTGTACTAACACATAACATATAGAATACATACATTTTATTGATTTGTGCATTTTTTCACTTTCTAACATCTGTAAAATCAAGGCGTAGTTTACACCAATGAAGTATAGTAGTTTGTCTTGTGCTTATCATGATTACCAGTATCTCAGTGGCGTTCAATGACACCTTTCTTTTGTACGTATAATGAGAGGGCTGCATTGGCTGTGGCTCCATTGGCTTTTGCTTTGGCTGATTTGGCTGAGCTGAAATTAACTCTGCACAGCTACGCATGTTATTCTAGAACCCAGTGGAAGGACTAGTCACAATCTGGGAGTGTTTTGGGAAGGAGCAAAAGCTGGTGGAAACCTTGCGAGCACACGTAAAGCTGCTTGGACACGGTCTTTGCCACTTCCACTTACGTTCAGTTGGCCAAAGTGGCCACATGGCCAGGCCTGACAACAGAGTGCAGATATGTGCTGTATCCACTGGGAGAGGGTGGGTGGTGGGGACACAAACTGGAAACAAGAACAAAATCTACCATGGCAATATTTTTCCTTTTCTCATGGTACATGAAACAATAATGGGTTTCATAATAGTTGGCATTTTAGGGTTAATGTCATGGCTGTACATAGTAACCCAAGGTCTCCGGCATGCTTGGAAAGTGCTCGACCACTGAGCTATACTCCCAGCACTCAGGCGTAATATTTTTATGAGCAACTTTTTTTTTTCTCAGTTGAGTTTTAAAACCAGAAACAGAGACTCATTAACTGTTTCTTTGGGAGCATTTTTCCTCATTAAATCAGAACACTTGATCATGGAGGTGAAAGAAATTTACTGACAATTTTTTCAATCCTTATATCATTATTGTTGCCTAACACTTTTTAAGATTAGGAAAATGTATTGGAGAAAAGGAATGGGGGATAGGAAAAGCTCCCAAGAGGTAGGAGGGGTTCTGAAAGGGTCGCCCTATTGCTATCTAATTTTGTCGTTAAGGGAGGCTGCATTATGGGAAAGTAACTCAAAGGACTAGGTTCATTGCATCATTATTTGTTCACTAGTGCATTTATTTGCACAATACCTTATCAAACACCTACTATGTGCAAGCACTTTCTTGGCTGTAGAGACTCAGCAGGAAGAAAGGCAGCCAGGATTTTTGATCTTACAAAGCTTATATTCCAGTGGACAGTGATCGATAATAGACAAGGAAATTTCAGTGCAGATGACAGTCATGAAGAAGAGATTCCTAAGTGTAAAGGGGAGGCCTGAGGGGAGCACACTTTGAATAGAATAGTAAAAGCCTGTTGTTTTTCCAGCAGAGCGTTTCTGTTTTAACACTCAGATCACCTGAGGCGTTCATGGGCATGTGGGTTTGAGCACATGATGTTAAATGAACTAAGCCAGACATACAAGTTCTAGCTTGATGGTGTTGAAGACCTTGAGCTTTCTTTCTCAGTGTGTTTCCATGTACACCATGCAACTTACCTCTAGTGGCTTGAGAGATGGCTGCTGCTGTTCTTTTGCCATCGTACTGGTATTCCAGCCAGCAAAAATGAGGTGAAGAGAGACAGAAGCTGCATCTCTTCAAATCTAAAGATACCACCTGTAAGTTGTACACACCACTCTGCTCATGTCCCACTGGCTGAAACTTCGTTATGTGACCATATGTACATGGAAGGGAGGCTAGGAAATGTAGTCATTAACTTGGATTCACGTAACTGAATAAACTTTCCTGGTTCTATTTCTATTGAAAACCAAAGACAAAAAGTTGTTAGGGAACAGAAAGAGTGACTGGTAAAATTAGTGATCCAGATAGCATCCTGAGTATGTTGTTTTATAAATTTCCCCCTACAGGTAGAAGCTTAAAGTCAACATTTATTACCTCATTGCTTTTGTGGGTCAAGAATTTGGGATACATAAATACTCCAAATATTGGATAGTTCTGCCCCAGGGTCTCTTAGATCACCTAAATCAAGACAGTGACCGGGACTATAGCCATCGAAGGGACTGAGGAGCTGGCAGAACTGCTCCCAGGATGCTTTAGTTATGTATTGATGAGGCAAAGCCTCGGTTCCTTGCTGGCTGTTGGCAGGACACTTCAGGTCCTTATCACTGGATTTCTCTAGAGGGTTGCTTGAGTGTCCTTATGATGTGACAGCTGACAAGAGGGAAACCACAGTGCCTTGATGCCTTCCCTTTAGACGTCACACACCATTTCTGCTGCACTATATATCTAAGTATAAGTAGCCTACTATCAGAGGGAGGGGAATTGCATTCTACCTTTCCAAGAGAAGACTATCAAATAATTTATGGACTTATTTTAAGATCATCATAGTATGAAAGGAAGTCATTGGAACATTCTAAACAAGGGGTGCCTGGTCTATTTTATATTTTAAAGAAGTATTTTGAACTGGGCATGGTGACACAAGCCCATAATAGCTACTACTCCAGAGAATGAGGCAGGAAGATTTCAAGTTCAAGTTCAGGCTGGGCAACACACAATGAGCCCCTGTCTGGTTTTTGGGGGGAGGGTGAGAAAGAAAAGGAGGAGAGAGAGGAAGGGGGAATTTTTTGGTTGTTTTATGGAAAATGTATTGCATAGGGGAAGAATTGAAACAAGGACTCCAGGTGGGTGATTGTTACTTAGTTTTGGCAATTGACAAATGTGTTTAGGATTAGAGTGGACAAAGTGGAATTAGATAGAAATGGTAAGAGTCGGGATATGTCTCAGCGGTAGTGCATAAAGGATGTGATATTACTGATCTGATGCTACTGGGTGTCATCTCCTTTTCACATCTTCAAGAGTGGTGTTTTCTCAAGCTGGCTGATTATTAGAAACCATATTTTTAAATGAGTACTTGAAAACACGGATCCTTTCACTTCCAGACAATCTGTGGCAACAAGTCTAGGATGAGAGACGGTCAGTTGAAACTGGAAACCACTTCTTCATTTACTCAATGAGTGAAGAGAAGTGTAATTATTACAGTTTTTGCATGATGAAATGTTTATTGCTATGGTTTAGATCTGGAATCATGTAACTGAATAAACTTTCCTGGTTCTACTCCTGTTAAAAAACAGAGACAAATAGTTGTTAGGGAACAGAAAAGAGTGAGTGGTAAAATTAGTGATCTAGGTAGCATGCTGCCTATACTGAGCCCCCCAAGCTTCCTGTGTTTGGAGGGTGATTGGATCATGGAGCGCTGTACTCATCAGTGGCTGGGGCCTGGTTTGAAGCTAGTCACTGGGGCATGACCTGGAAGGGTGCATCTCCCCCTGGGGCTCCTCCTTTTTCTCTCTGCTTGCTGGCCACCACGATGTGAGCAAATTTTCTTCTCTCTTCTCCCATGGTTACTGCCTCTATCCCTCACTCAAAATTTGAGCCTGCTAACCATGGACTGAAACTTCTCCAAGTGTGACCCAAAATGTACTCTCTTCCTTTCAATTGTGGGTGTCAAATATTTTGCCCCAGAGGTAAAGAAAGTGATCAAGGCAGTTATTATGTAACGAGTCCTATTATCTAAATTCTCATGTCTTCATTATCACCCTGTGTCCAATCAGATAAATGCCTATGTCCTTCTAACCACTAATTTGTCTAGGCAATCATTTATTATCTCTCAAACTATTGCAAAGCCTCTTTGTAATTTCCTACCTCTGATGTCTCCTTTTGCCCTTTCCCATTGTTAGTTGATTTTCCTAAAATCACTTTTGTGGTTTTCTCACTGCTGTATTTAAAAAAGATCCAGTGGCTATCCAAGCATAGTCATACATACCTGTAATCCATCTCAGGGAAGCTGAGACAAAAAGGTTGCAAATTTGAGACTTAGCAAGACCTTGTCTCGAAATTAAGAGAAAGAAAAAAGTACTACTGGAAGGAGAGGGGAAAAAAGACTTATATTCTTTTAGTGTGATATTTGAATCTATTGGCAGTCTTTGCCTAACTCACCCATGGAGTGACCTCAAAGCCTCCTTTAGCACTGAGTAAGGTACACTGAATTATTCATCTTTCCCTTAACTCTGTGACATTCATATCTTGCCATCTTTCTTCATTTTGTTTTTTCTGCCTTAAAATGGTCCTCCTCTCTCCTCCCTCATCTGGCAATATCCTGCTTACTATCCTTTAAGGCCCAACTGAGATGACCACTATCTCTTTCCCTCACTCAGAATTAATCATCTACTTTCTAAACATTTCTATCTTACTTTTAAAACACCTTTATCACTTATGTCTCTGTTTACAGTGCCTCATGGTGTGCTTGTATTGAGTGGGCTCCAAATACAATGCTTTGTTTTAATGAACAAAACTCATTTCTTCTATGCAATCTTTTATACACTAGACAGACAAATGGCAAGCTTCTAACAGATTGGTTAATGAAATATATGCACAATATATGCTAGAATCTGTACATTGCCTAATCCCTACCCACTGCACTTTACTATCCCACATGGTGGCACTAACAACTGTGAGGTGTTGTAAATCTTTACATGCAAATACGTTATTAAGAATTATAGTGATAAGATCTGAAATATTTCTAGAAGTTTATGAGTCTTTTTAAAAGCTTAATCACACCTAGTTAGAAATTTAAGTTAAGAAGACTATTTCATTCCCTAAACATCCCAATTAATTGACGCTTAGATATGGATTGCCTTTTAAAGCTTGCATTTAGAGATTGCAAATGCATCTATTAGGGTGAATTTCTAGGTCAGTAAGGTCTTGATTTGCAATATTTAATGTTCGCATAATTCAACCTTTGCTTGGCTTTTCAAAATTATTCCACAGAACTACATTTACTTTCCTAATGGAATGATTTGCTGCTACAAAATGACACAGTGGGTCATCCCGAAAGACACTGTAATGCGGCTTTGCCTCCTCAACTTTGAGGGAGTTACTAATTTAGTTTGGTCTTGTTGAAATATTGTGGAAGCCACAGGTTTTGAATCTCATTCTCCCCACATCCTGGGCTACTGAGCTGTGTCCCTGACACCAGGCAATAGACCCCGTCACCGAGGTCTAGAGATGAGAGAACAGCGTCTGCAGGAGCTCTGTGGCCCAACGTGGTGTTTAACGGTGGTTTCGAGGAAGCGGGAGGTGGACTGAGTTTTCCTGAGCTTGACTCTTACCTGCCTCCCAAGTCTGTTTTCCCAGCTTTCTTGGATCTAGGCGCTCCCCATCCCCTTTCTTCCAATTAAAACTTATTTATATGTATAGTAAGATACATTTTACATGTAGTAATTGTACACATGAATGGGGTACAGGGTGACATTTAAACATATTATACAGTCGGTAATGATCAGATCGGGGTAAGTGGCATTATCCATCACCTCAGGCATTTTCACCTTCAAAATCCTCTCTGCTAGCTTTTGTTTTCAGTACTGATGGTTGAACACAGCGTCTCTGCACTGAGAAATGTCCCCAGCACTTTTAATTTTTTAAAATGTATTTTGATACAGTCACTGTAAGTTGCTAAATTGCCCAAACACTTTTCAAACTTGTGATCCCAGCCTCCCAGAGAGCTGGGATTACAGGTGTGTGCCAGCATGCTTGACTGTCTACTAGATACTTTTAAATGTTCAGTTGTCATCAACCACAGTCATCTTACTATGCTATGGAACGTTAGAAGTTATTCCACCTAACCAATTGTACCCCTAAACCTGTTAATCATCCTCTTTATCCCTCTCCTCCACGTCCTTCCTAGTTCTGTAATCACGATTCTACCCCTCCTTCTTTGAGATCAATCTTTTAGCTTCCATATACAAATGAGAACATGTACTGTTTGTCTTTCTGTGCTTGACTTATTTCCCTAAATGTCCCCTGGTCCTCTCCATGTTGCTGAAAATGATAGAATTTCACTCTTTTATGGCCGAATAATAATTCATTGTGTAAATTACACCATGTTTCATGTATTCATCCATCAGTGGGTGGACATCTGGATTGATTCCATGTCTTGGCCACTATGCATATTGCTGCAGTGAACATTAGAGTGAAGCTATCTCTCTATATACCGACTTCAGTCCCTCCGTTAGTGGGCTCCTTTTAGTGTTTTGTTAGACTTTATTTTAGACAAGCTCATTATTGTCTATTATTGTTAAGCGAGAACTCGACAGATAACATCAGCGCTGCAAAGAAATAGCCAGACCTCCAGGGTCCAGAGTCAGCTGGTTGGGCCCACTGATAAGGTGCATCACTTCTAGCAAAGGAATAATCTTAACCCTCTGTTTGCTCATCTGTGAAACAGGACCACACCGATAACTGTATCGTAGAGCTGTTGTAAGGGCGGAATAAAGTCATCTCTGTAAAGTATTTAGCACAGCACCTGATGCATAAAGTAGTATTTCATAAAAAATACCTTTTGTTATTACTAAAATTCTATGTAACTGCACATGTGTTCGGGCCACCAAATTCCACTGCTTACCACGGGAGAAGAGAACTCCAGTGTATTTTCTGTGTTCAGTGCTGCACTTCATCTCCTCCCCCAGCCCGGGCTGAGTTTTTGTTTTGTTTTGCTTTTTCACCCAGTTTGGGACTTCAGTGCCTTCCCAGTCTGGGCATTCTGAGATTTTCCTCAGGGCTGCGACCTGGGTCACTACCAGGATTTCTTCTCTTCTGGTAACCCTACCAGCTCCGCCCACATCCAGGCCTTCAAAAGGAGATCAGCTGTAGGCGGAAAGACAAAATTGGTGGAAGCAAGAGTCCATCTTGGGCATCTGGTATACAGATTTAGGGTGTTGGTGCAATTTTTAAATACCAAATGTACAGTCTACATCCCAATACATTATGGAATCCTTAATAATTTATCAATTTATCTTTTGATGGATTTTTTTCTTCTACTAAAATATATAATGCCCTCTCATAGTTAAGCTGCAGAATCTTTTCCACTCAACTTCTTCCCTCTAGAACATAATAAAGAGACAACTTATGTTCCAGTAGCACATTAGAGACAAATTTTCTGTGATAGAAAAATGTTTTTTACTACATGTAATGTTTCTCCAAGGAGGTAGGTCAAAACATAGACATCAGTTTTCTGTAACCACTTACTGAATACCATATTTGGCTGGAGAATATTAAAATGTAGTATGTTACTTTTGAAAGGTTGAGTATTTTGTGATGGCTAACAGCCATGTGGCAATTAGAATAAAGAAGAAATTATAATTATTAACCATCTCTACATGCTCAATTTCCCCCCAAAAGTGTTAAAGGACTGAGTGGGAAGAAACAGCGGTGTAGTGTAGGTCAAAGCGTGTCTCATCTACGGGGGAACTGGAAAACCGGGACTTTCACTTCGTTGTTGCACTCTTTAGTCAGCCTCCCTTTCCTAAGGTATAAAATGGCGATGACCCCATTATCAAGGATGGTTCTAGAAGGAATGCAATACCTGGTTATTGATGGTATTCAACACAAGATTATCAGAGGCTTAATAACCATCACAGTACTTGATTATGTAGCCCAAGGAACTGATACTTTTTGTAAGTCTACTTTCATGTTTGTAAAGACCAAATAAAGAGAAAGGTTTTAATTCGTCAACGGATATCATTAAAGAAGGCAATGATGCTTCAACACAACTCAGATACTAAGTTAAGGGTTATATTACTCAGAATATTAACTAAAAATATTCTATATTGAAACTAGTCTTCACATAGTATTTCTTTGGGGGAATAAATTATTTTTATTTGGCCAGTACTACTCATATAGTAAATAAATAGGCACATAATGCCCCTGAATTTACTTAAAGAGTCTGAAAACTCCATTTTTTAAAAGCAAATTTTAGTCATTGGTAAATATATATGGGAGCTATAAGCTATAATGTAAAAACCTCGG
>PVJX010011534.1:0-53253 GCA_004027295.1 Dolichotis patagonum | reverse complement strand
CAGCCAGTCCACCGTGGCAGTGTCCCTGTTACTGGCGGGGGTCCCACTGCCCTGTGCCACCACAGAAGATCCTTTGTGGGGAGGCATCTGGCTGGTACCTCAAGACCTTGAAGCGTCAGCTTGGGAGAAGGTTGGGGTCTCCCGGCCCCAGGGGGCTGAGATCTCCCTGTGAGGGCAGACAGGCCACGCAGGCGGCGAGCAGCAGGTGCTGGGGGCCGCGGTACCCCGCGGTGCATCCCGCGGCGGTGACAGAGGCCTAGGCCAAGGGGCTCACACGCTCAACAGCCTCCCCGCCAGATGGGGGCGCACGCGGAAACAGACTTTCTTATATTGCCCATAAACGACCCTTCCGAAAATGCTCCGAACAATAGCAATGACGCTGTCTCCATGGTGGCAACCCAGCACGAAGGCCAAGGTCACTCAGACACATAGTGTACAGTCCACAGCTCGTGTCAGGTAGGGTCATTACTTTAGGGAAGGCCTGGCAGATTCTTCTCTCAAGGGTGGTTGAAAAAGAAAAACACGAATGCTCGACTAAGATGCCCCCAAACCTCCATCTCTGCCAAAATAAATCCTGAATTTGAAATTCAAAACACAATTTGTTTACCATTATTACAGAATGTACTTGCGAGGCTGACATGTTTATTTTTAATACCTTTGGTATTTAACATTTAACCCTTATTTGCTCCATAAACACCAAGTCCAAGCAAGGAAAAAAATGAAAATACTAGGGGCTTGGGACGTAGATGAATGGTAGAACACTTGCCTAGTATAAGCATTGCCCTGGGTCCAAACCCCAGCACCACAAATAAATAAATACACAAATTTTAAACTGTTCAATCACATCATGGTAAAACCACAAATTACTGCAATGTGATAAAAAAAAAAAGTAGAACACTCACTTGCAAAATCAAGACCATGCACAGTTCTTATATAGTCAAAGTATACCACACTCGTAGTTTTATTATTTCTGCTTTTTTTGTTTGTTTGTTTGTTGTTCTTTTTTTTGGCACCAGGGATTGAACTCACGACCTCACGCTTGCCAGGCAGACGCTTAAGCCACTGAGCTAAATCCCCAGCCCTGTTTTGTTGTTTTTTAGATAAGGCTTCATTGTGTTGCCCAAGCTGGTTTTGAACTGCTGAGCTCCAGTGACCTCCTGACTCAGCCTCCCAAGAAGCTGGGACTAAGCCTATGCCACACTATGCACAATACCTTGCCCTTGTATAGAGTGTTTAAAATAAGTCTACAGATTGCAGCTGTTGAGAGGAGTTTTCACAAGTTCCTACCAAGTATGACCCCCAGTCCTCACCTCATCAGGAAATGCAAAGGACTTCATCTTCTTCCCTTCCTTTAGTCCCACGTCAGTTCATGGCATACTATGGCGGGGTACAGGAGCAAAGGGTTCTATGCCACTAAGTCATAAAATGCTCACTGCCGTTCACTATCCTAAGGCTAGGGAGCTGGCCTCACGGGCTGTGGAGGGTCATAAGTACCAGCAGCTGGATGCCGATTTCCCCCGCTTTTGTGCCTCCACCATGCATAGAGAGTGCCGGACAACTCCCCCCTTTAGGGAGGCCTGGTGACAAATGCCACTGCCACAAGGCATGCTGGTGAGTGAATGGGAGGAGCTCCGTGGTCCGCAGGACACCAGGCTGAGATTTACAGTGCTGGTTACAAGCAGCTGACCTACAGAAGAATCTGACCTTTGGGTAACATCAGAAGACTTTGAAACCCTGGCAGATCTCGCACAAGTATCTGGACTTCCAGCTCCTTTTACAGAACACGGTAGTCCAGAAACACGGTCAATGGAACCACGTCCTGGGTGAGTGTTCTGCACCTACTCTCTGCAGACCAGCCCATCCCATCAGACTGCATCCCAGCCTCCACCGGCTGAGTTTACACCACTTGCTACAATCCCCAGCTAAACTACGGCCCCGCACGTTCTCCATCTCTGCCTGCTGTCTCATTCGGCCTCTCTCCAAACAGAGGGAGCCCTGGGCAGGTCAAGTATTTCCTCCAAGGGTGGTCCACTCGCACTGGCCCCAGGGTGACATCCTGGGCTACAGAGCTTTTTCTAACCTCCCTGTCATCAGCGAAGCATCTGTGCTTCATCCAACTCCTTCCTAGTTTGGTTCTACTGGATTCTTTTGTTTCAGCCAAGGGACTTCTAGCAATCTGATAAACAAATCAGTGGAAATGAACTAGGTTATCTTCCCAACAGTCATTTCTGAAATGAATTCCAGACTTTCAAAATACACCCCAGCCCCCTCCCTGAGGAACCTACCTACCTGTGGCCAGCAATCCACCAGGCTTCTAAGTTTATCTGTCTCATGCTATGCATAGTGTCTGCCATCTACTCACAAGGAATACTCAAGTAAGGAAAAGGGAACCTACCGCGCACATTTTCTGTGGCAATGGCTAATTCAGGTTTACTCAAATATTTCTGCACACTGAAATCTTATGGATTTCTTATGAATCACAATTTCTGGGAACACAGAACATAGCAGACCTGCAGGAAAGAGCTAACGTCCACCAACAACCCAAACTAGGCTGGACCATGACAGTAGACCTTACTTTGCAGATGATGAGAAAAGCCAGATTTTACAAAGGAAACTTAGTGTACACTGCTACTAGTTAACGCCCAAGGCAACTTCTCTGCCCTCCTAAACATTCACCAAATTGTGAAAACATGCAGAGTTTTAAATAAATAAACAAACAAACCTCTTTAAGCCTACTAAAGAAAAAGTCCACTATTACCTGTTCATGGTCTTAGTTTTGCCAAGGTGAAAAAGTGTTACAATGTGGGTTTTCAGGAGAATATGTAGTGAACTATTGTACATTGTGTTCATGAGTCAGAAAGGACAGCCTTGTGTATGAGTCACAACTGACTAAGTCTAGCTAGGACCTTGGCTACAGATGGAAAGCCTTCCTGAAGCAGTAGGCACACACAGGTCCACAGTGTGGGCACTCCTCCTACAGCCTAAGGACCTCTGCTCCTGGTGCTTCTTGGCCACACCCATGGATGGAACCGTCCCTTCCCTTCCCTTCCCTTCCCTTCCCTTCCCTTCCCTTCCCTTCCCTTCCAGTTCTGAGAAACTGAGGAATACAACTGGGCAAGCCCAGACAGGTGTGGGACTCAAAGAGCAGCTTCATTTGGCTCAACGGATTTTAATGGAATCTTATATAAGCAGGAAACAGTATAACAGGAGTTTCTAATTATGTAAGATGTTCACACTCCCTTGTAAGGCAACTGCACATATCTAATGAATAGAATTTTTCAAAATCGGGGAAGAAATGATTCACTTAATTTTGGCCACAGTACTGTGGATCTGGGAGATCTATCAATGGCTCAGCGCCTATTTCAGGGCAGCCAGCTGTTTCAATGCTCCTGCCAGGGAATTGTGGCCTTGGGAACCGTGTCTAATGGTGGAGAGTCTCCTGGAACCCACACCGCCCCACCCGTGCAGGTGGCAGGGAGCCCATGGACAGGTACGTCACACCTGTCCTGCAGTCAGCCAGCTCTGGAAAGGCCTAGGCAAGGACTCTGCTGCATCCACCCAACAGCTGTGGGCCGACCTAATCACGGAGTTTGCAGGTCTCCAAAAACAGTCATCCTTGATTACTTTTTAGTCTGCCCCATGAGATCCTGGAGTTTAAGAAGGGAAAGTTCTCTCAAGGTACCACTCAAGTAGTTAGATCTGGTAAAATTTCCTAAGCTCTTGATATAAACACCTTTCCTTCTTTCCTTTCTTACTTTTTTTTTTTTTTTTTTTTGTTAGAAATATTGAACCACAGAAAATACAGCAATTCCAAAGAGCTTGGACTTACACTGGCCAGGAGCCCAGTGAAGTTGCCCCACTCAGAAGCTCAACGTAAATGGTTTTCAGCAAGGTTCAGAAAATATCGTGGGGTAGGCTGACGTCTTAACCCTTAAAACTGGAGGAGGAAGTTTATTTATGGATGAAGGACTCTCTTAGGTGGGGCAAGGGTGACATAATTTCAGACTGCATAAAAAGTAAAAGCTCTGGGCCAGACTGTTTTTTAAAGCTTTTGTTTTCAAGCATTCTGTTAAACACACAGCGCTGCGTCCTAGGCTGCGTCCGGGCTGGGGAAGTCGGGTTCCCTGGGCCTTTGCAGGGGTCCGGCACCCTGGTCCGGCGGATTAGGGGTTCTCCTCGAGTCCCCTGCGGGGTGTCGCTCCACTTAGCTGTACTTTCACAGTCCTTAAACACCAGCGACCCAGAAGAGGACGCGTCTGCCCACCTGGGCGGGAGAACTTTTCCCCTCTGGCTCTCCTGACGGACTGCCAGTCTCTGGGAAACGGAGTCCGTGCTTTTGTGCCTTGGAAGGAAAACGACGCCACCCAGTAGCCGGAGGGCTGCGGCTGAGGTTATGGGGCGGAAGGGGGTGCGGCTGGGCTGCGGTCCGGGAGACCGAGAAAGTCACAGCCCAGTGGGAGAACCAGGCGGCCGGGTCCCTGCACCTCAGTTGCCGATTAGGGAGCCCGAAGACTCCGGCACTCGCAAGCGTGGCTGCGCGCGACCCCGGGGTCCCAGCCTTGCGCCTGGCGGGTCCGCTCCCCCGCCAGGTGGCCCCGAGCGCCCGGCCAGGTGCGGCCCCACCTGCGCCCCAGGGGACCGATGTGCCTCCCCGTCATCCCAGCAGCCCGCAGCCGCCGCGACCCATCTCGGAAAGTTTCGCGACATGAAGGAAAGTTTCCCTCGGCCCCTCGATCCTTTCCCCCCCGACCCCGGCGACGCAGAGCGGGGAGCCCCGCGCCCCGGTCCCGCCCGGCCCGGCCCGGCCAGACTCACCATGGTGACACGCGCCTACGCACGGCCGGCCGGCCCCGACGCCTGAGAGCTAGCGAGCCGGGGCTGCACCGCGGTCTCTGGGGCAAACTTCAAAAGTTAGTTCCAGTCGCCAAAATCAGGCTCCCGACACCCAAGCGCTCACAGGAGCCAATGGGAGCCCAGGGGAGACCCCATGCGCGGGGATCTGCGCTAGGTGAGGGCGACGCCCGGGCTCAGCAGGCGTGGCGCGCAATCGGGGACCGGTGCGCTCGGCCCCACGTCTGGCGCCCGCTCCGCGATGCGCCCAGGTCCCGCCACGAACCCCACCGCACACTCTGCAGCTCTGCTGCGCTCTGCCCGGCCCGGCGACCTGGCCATAAATGGAGAAGTCGGCGCGCGCCCGGCCAATCAGCGCGCGAGCCGCGGCGTCACCGCCCACTGCGCGGTGCGGCCGGGGCGCGGGAGCCGCTGGGGCTTGTAGTCCGCGCACCCCGTTGCGGAGACACCGCCCCCCGAGCAGCCACTGCAGAGACTAGGGCCGCTGGGACGGAGTGGCGGTGTTTGCCTACAAGCTCTTTATTTTTATTTTTTAAAAAGGGAATATTATATCAGCGTAAAGGTCAGCGTGGTGGCAGCAGCAGAACGGGAATTCTTTTTCTTGCCTGTGTCTGGAGGGTGAGGGGAGGCAGCCACAGCGTCTCCCCCAGCCCTTTCTACCTGGATTTCCTCGGGAAACAAAGGACGCGCGGGACGCGGGGCGCGGGGTGTGGTGGTGGGGAGAGGCGGGAAGACGCGCGTCCATGGGCGGGCAGCTCCTGCCCTGGAGGACATCAGGCCGAGTGGCAGTGTCAGGCAATCAGGTGGGCAGCGGGGCCCCTGAATGGAGGGACGGGGTGGGGTGGGGAGTCTGATTTTTATCACGTGCAGGCCTGAGGGTGTCACCTGGGGCTGCCCTAAAATCTGCAGGGACGGACGCTGACACTTAATGGAGCTGGACTGTCACCTCCTGAGAGCAGAGAACTTCAGCCTCACCTTGCCTGGAAAGAGCCAAGAGCCGATGCGCTGGAGCCACTTGGTGGGCCACCTGTCGCCAGCCATGGAAGGAGTGTGCTGCTAACCCGTGCCACCGCAGGCAGCGACCTCAGGAACAGTGTAACCCAAGAGAGGCCGAGCGCAGAACTTCGGGCACCACGGGATTCTGTCTGCTTGAGGGCAGAGACCGAGAGAGTCCATCAGCGTTTTTGCAGGTGCTAGTGGGGGCTTGGATGGGAAAATTTGCAATGGCTATCAGTTCTTACTGATACCGTTCTGAACCGTTCTGAGATTAGACAGTGGTCATGGTTATAAAACTTTGGGAGCGTACGAAAGCCGCCGAGTAATACATTTTAAAAGGGTGCATTTTATGGCATGTGAATTGTATCTCGGTTTTCTAAACTGGAAAAAAAATTAAATTCTTTTCGTTGTTATTCATTCACACGCAGCAGCAAATGTAACAGTGCCTGCCACAGGACACAAGACACAGGACACGCTGGAGGTGCAGCTGATCCTTGCTGAGCTCACGGCTTAGAAGTGGGGAGACAGACAATAAACTGAAAAACAGTACATGGTGGCATACACTGACAGTGCCAGCAATTCAGGAGGCTGAGGGTCTCGTGGAGGCCAAGTTGGAGGCCGGCTTGGCAGCACAGTGAAAAACGAAGTGCTTGAGACACGTGCCGGTGGTTTTGTGCGAGGAGGCCTAGTTCAGGTGAAAAGATCCAAGGGGAGCAGTTGGTAGGGGGAAACAGAAAGGAACTGATTTATACAATTGACTGATGTACAAAGTGACACGCGTGTAAAGATGGTCACCAAGTGTGACTCCTTTGTCCTTCCCCCACCCCGTATGACCTAGGTTGGGGAGACCTGGGGTGTTGGGTGAGATCGGATGGGTTGGGGCCCCTCGGATCGTGCGTGGAGCTGTGGGGCTTTGCACACCTTCCCTGCAGAGCGGGTTCAGAGGTCTCACGGGGTTCTCCACCACGCCACAGCTGCCGGGCACCAGAAGCCTCTGCTCTTGATTATCCGCACCATGCTTCTCCAGGTCTCTATCACTGTGCTCTGCTTGAAGCAGGCAGATTAGAACTGAGCTTAATGCTAAAAGCAGGGGTTCCTCTTGGATTCTCAGGACACAACCCACTAATTCACAGTTGGGATGTGGCGTGGGGCTCTGTGGTGTGGGGCGAAGCCTGGAATCTCGTGAACCATCTCCCCAGGTCGGGAAACTGTATTTCAGTTTTGGCTGGGGTGACTGTAAGTCACTTCTAGGGGAGTCCTGGTTTACATCTATTTCTCAGTGACCTTTCTCGCCCTCCCTCTTTTTCACAGTGAGGTCTCACTGTATTGCTCAGGCTGGGCTTGGACTCCTGGCCTCAAGCCATCCTCCTGCTTCAGCCTTTCCCATGCTGGTACTACAGGCCTGCCCCTCTCCCTTTTCAGTGAGCTTACTGATTGCTCCTCTTTTTCATTCCCCTAGAGTCTTACCTTAAATGATAAATGATATCATCACCCTAGAATTTTGGCCAAATCATATATATATATATATATATATGTATATATATGTATATATATATATATATAATTCCATTTTTAAAAATCTTCACCTTTGCCAGGCATTGTGGCACACCTAACCCTGGCTACTCAGGAAGCTGAGCAGGAGGATCACAAGTCTGAGGCCAAGCTGACAACTTAGTGAGACTTTGTCTCAAAATAAAAAGGCCTGGGGTTACAGCTCAGCGCTTCCTGCTTTCAATCCCCAGCACCATAAATACAAAACAGAACCCCTTGCATTGCAAAATAAGTACTTTTCCATTTTCTTGATTTGCATATACTTTCAGGGGACTGTATAATACAGTTTTGGTGATCTTTAAATTTATTTCAAATTTTTATTTGATTTTATTTTTGTGCTGGGGATGAACTCCAGTCTTGCGTATGTTCAGCAGGTGCCTGGCCTCTGGGCTATCTTCCCAGGCCTGGGCATTTATTCTTTTTTTATTTTTCCTTGGTTTTTTTTTTTTTCCAGAGTCTCCTCACTGTGCAGCTCAGGCTGGCCTTGAACTCACTATGTAGCCCAAACTGGCCTCAAACTTGTGATGATCCTCCTGCCTCAACCTGCCAAGCCCTATGATTACAGGATATTTATTCTTATTAAAGACCACAGAGACTATCAAGTGGAAGCAACTTTTACGACTGTAAAACTTACTGTAGACACATGATGGAGCTATTCAGATAACACTTTATACATACCTTGGTGTGATCAACAGTGTTGTATCTGGGGCTGAATGAAAAGGAACAAAAGAAAGCAAGATGAGTGAAAATACAATTTCCCATGTGAGTGTGTTAATGAAAACAAAAATACTGGGCTGGGGATTTAGCTCAGTGGCTTAAGCACCTACCTGGCAAGCGCAAGGTCGTGAGTTCGATCCCCGGTACCAAAAAAAAGAAAGAAAACAAAAATACTATTTGCACATGCTGGGAAACAATCAGCAAGAAAATAACAACAGGCAATGATCAATTTTTTTCATAATAAAATTCTGAATACACTCATAGCAACAAGTTAAAAGTAAAATTTGTTAGTGGGAAAATTAGGCCAGAAACGGGAACAAGACACTCATAGTGAAACACAGACTCGTGTTGTACAAAACTGAAAGGTCCCACACACTCCCTGTTTCTACCATAATGGGCATCGCTGGTTAACTTGGCTAGGTATTAGCTGCTGAACTAAGTGCTGAATGTCCAGAATCTTCCTCGGTCTTCCATACACGCCTTCCTTCAGATAACTCACCTAAGCCACCTTTCAGCTCCCCGGCACCAAATCCACACTTCTGCCTGGCTCTGAAGCCCAAACACTTAGCTTGTAGGCAGATGTCCTTGAGAAGAAGGCTTTCCTTCTGCAGGAATGGAACAAACTTGTTGAAACTATAAGCCTCCCCAGACTGGAGCGCCTGGAAAAATTACTGCTTTTTAAGTAGGATACGAGGATTGCACTTGGGAGTTTGGGTGAAGTTCAGTGGTACAGCAAACGCTTGGCATGCAGGACGCCAGCACCAAAAAAATAAAATATAGTACATTTGCATGAGAGGTTAGCTCATCTTTAAACCCTCCCCCCACTACGTCAGAAGTGGTTTATACAAAATATATTGAAACATACTGAAAAGATGTGCATTGGCTGGGTGGTACACACCAGGAATCCCAGCACTTGGGAGGCTGAGATTGAGGCCAGCCTGGGCTACGTAGTGAGTTCAAGGCCAGCCTGGACTACACAGCAAGACCCTGTTTCAAAAAACAAACAAACAAACAGATAACACAGTAGTGGGCAACACGGTACCACTTCTGACTCATTATTTTTGCTATAATGTTTATTTTATTGAAATAAATGAGAAATTAAGCAAATAATAAATTGGTGACTTACTAAAATATGTCCACAGAGATTTGTTATATTTTTCTGATTTTCTTTTCTTTCTCGCTCCCAGTTCCAATTTTATTTGTATGTTCAGAAGCTAAACCCTGACCTTTTTCCTGACTCAAAAATCCTGCCTTCTTCCTTCCCCCTTTCCTTCCTTCCTTTTTGTTTTTGTTTTGCTTTGGCTTTTTGCAATGCTAGTGAAGGGACCCCAGAGGCTCCCACATACTTGGCCAGTCTGCTGCCATGGAGATGCACCCCCAGCCATCCCCAGACGGACAAATAATGAGCCCAGTGCTCCAGGACCTGCCCGGGAATGTGGGTCTGCACATGAGAGCTTCGCAGACGCATCTCTTGGGTCAGCTCCATGCTGACACCTTAGTTTCTTTCTTCTTCCGCTTCACTCTCTGTTTTACTTTCTTGTTGGCTTTTTCTATATTCTTGTAAACCATCTTCTATTCTTTGCTGGAATAAGCCAAGGCACACATCAATACAAATATGCAGTTTAAAAACGGAAAAATAACAAAATAACTGAATTAAACTTGCCTTGTGCAAACACCAACACTTTCTTTAACCTGGAGGGAAGTGTGTTTGGAGTAAACTGCACGCTTCGGTGCCGGCTGAAAATACACTGCCAAGCAGCCTTCGCTTGAAGATGTAAGGTCACCACTGTCAGGACTCACAGTGGCACAGGTCCCAGGGGACCATCAAGGTGCCACCACGCTCCGTGGCCCTAGACTCCTGTACTTCCCCTGTTCTCCTTTCATTTATTTTTGAAGCTCTGCCTTCCCTTGTTAGAAACCTTTTCTTCCTGCTATTGGTTGCTCTGAGTTAGTGTCTTTTAGGAACAGGAGCAGAGAAGAACATGAGTTGTTTGCACCAGGGATACGCTTTTGTTTTTGTATTTTTGAGACAGGGTCTCACTATGCAGTTCAGGCTGGCCTTAGGCTCACTTTGTAGCCCAGGCTGGTCTCAAACTCCCATCGATCCTCCTGCCTCAGCCTCCCGAGTGCTGGGATCACAGGCATGTGCCACCACACCTGCCTCTGGTCATTGTTCTTAGAAAAGCGATCTCCCAAAGGCCAAGGGCTGATGACCTCTCTGTTTTTGTGTACTAACTTCTTGGAAGTCTCAAAAGAAAGCCAAGCATAATACGAGAAATGCTTCAGTAAAGATGTGATAACAAATGAATTGAGTGCTTGCCCGAGAATGTAAGTCTGTAAACAGCCATGATGATCATAAGCTTCTGGGGCTTCAAGTAGCACAATTTTGTCCAAATGGTATAAAACAGGTGGCAGCGTGCACCATGACGACCTGCGGGACATAAGTGGATGGAGTGAAAGGTATGTTGTAACACACACGTACACACACACACACACACACACACAAATGAACACCTCTGTCGTGAATTCAAACTATAAATTTGCCCTCAAATAGTGTCCCAGCTCTGGTAACTGTTGCATCAATGTTTTATTAGTAACTTTGCTTCTTGGGGGCTGGGGATTTAGCTCAGGCATAAGCGCCTGCCTTGCAAGTGCGCAGACATGAGTTCGATCCCTGGTACCAATAGAAAAAAAATAGTGGCTGGAGTAACTTTGCTTCTTTAGCTTCTCTTTCTTGGTGCAGGGTCTGGGACACCGACCGCTCCAGCAATCCTCCTGCCCCCCATTCCTTCGTAGCTGGGACCACAGGCAGGTGCCACCTCACCTGGTCCCTTTATGCACTCAGGGGCCTTCACTCTCTGCTGACCTCTTTGTCAGTGCCAGCCTGTATGATTTTTGTGGGGGAAGGGAGGAATATAAATTGCTGGGATCTCTATGGAAAACAACTTGGTACTTTCTCAGAACATTACAGAATTATTCGATCTCTGACCCCTCCATCTGTGACTGGAGAACAGACCCAGGGATGCGCAAGCAGGACACAGACTGGCATATGTCCACCATGCATCGCCAGTAGCAAAAGACGGCAGGTGACCCACGTGCCCCTCATCAGTGGAACTGGCTAAATACTTTAGGAGACGCCTATACTAGAAATCTCCTTCCAGACAGATTGACAAGTTCCTCTTGGATCCAATATGGAATATTCCCAAGAAGTATAGGTAAGTTAAAACAAACAGAAAAAAAAACCACAGGAGAATGTGTGTATTAAACTGCGTTTTGTGTAAGAAAACAAGTGGTCCCAGGGCATGGCCTGGTGGTAGAGCACTGGCTAGCACATGTGAGTATATGGGGGCCGGGAGTTCATGCCCCAGTACAGGAAGAAAGAAACAGAGAAGTAATAGACTGGTGTCCACACTTGCATGAAGACACTTCGGTGGAAACACGACAAACCCGCAGAAGCATCTGTGAGATGTGGGCTTGGAGGTGTGGACAGTGCTGTGCAGTGCAGGTGTTTTTATATGGCTTGATTTTGGAGCCACTGTAAATGCATTTTTCATAAACATTTTTAAAGATTGTTATCAAAGCCAGGCATGGTGGTGCATGCCTGGAATCCCAGTCCTCAGGAAGCTGAGGTAGAAGGATTGCAAGTTTGAGGTCAATCTGGGGTTTGTAGTGAGTTCAAGGCCAGCTTGGACTACATAGTGAGACCTGATCTCAAAAAAACCCAAACAAACCAAAAAAACCCTGTTATTATTGGGCAGGTTATCAAGCTACAGAAAAACACAAAGGCCAAATGAGGATCATGCAAGTGATGATTTGTCTTTGTTTTTTTTGAGGCAAGTGATCCTCCTGCCTCAGCCTCCTTAGTGCTGGGACTACAGGTATGTGCCACCACGCCTAGCCAAGTGATGATTTTGAAAGCACAGAGGGCTTCTTGGAGGGGTGTGTGAGCCAGGTGAAGACTGGTGAGAAAGGAGGAGAATGACAGTGGCATGATGACCCTGGCTCCTGCCTGGTATCCTGGCAGGCGATTTACATTGCCCCATCCATGGAGCTGGTCTGATATATTCCGTCTCACCCCTGGCTCATCCTTGAGAATCATCACCACGTAAATGCAAAGTCAGCAAAGCCATGGAAATGGCTTTACTTTTGTGCTGAGGATTTTACCCCAGGCCTTGAGGGTGCTGAGCTGACTCTCTACCACTGCACTATGTCCCCAGACCCTCAAAGATCAGATTTGAGTCCACTTTAGGACAGGATTTTCTGTGTTTGGTGGAGGCTGTTTGTCCTTTTGTTTTGTTTTTGGTGCTGGGGATAGAACCCAGGGCCTGTGCTCTCAGCCACACCTCCAGCCCTGTTTTAGGACAGGATTTATCAGATAAGTAAAAGGCGCCAGCCTGATTTACCGACCTCTTTGACCTTAGAGGGAGGTGTGTCCTGAGTAAGGCTGTGTATGAAGGCAGGTGACTGCAGCAGGTGGCTTTGGGATACTTTGTATCTCTGCATCTCCTGATCTGTATCTTATTTTTCTCCTCCAGAGAGGACCATGAGAGGAGCAGCTGAGTGTTAGAGTAGGTGATTCCTAACCTCTGATAAGGGAAAGTCAGCTTTGTTTTTACCAAACTCATGAAATTGCTCAATAATGCTGAGATGACTCATCTTAGTACTTTATAATCACAGTACCCTGCTGCCTGCAAAACAAGGTTTCAGGGAAGTGGATCCAATTATGTTAAAATCTCTCTCTATGCAAAGAACAAAACACCTTTAAAAGAAGTGATAGTTACACTGGTGGGATAAGACCATGGAGAAATTTTCTTTAACTTTTTTCTGCGTTTTCCAAATATTATTTAGTGAACACAAACTATTTTGTCATTAAAAAACAAAGCAAAACATAAAACCAAAACACCCCACCACAATGAATGCTCACCTCTAAGAGGCGAGATTCACAACCAACGAGTCTCTCTCCTCCCATCCTCCCAGAAGCTGGGAAAGAGCACCACGGCTGCTCGGGGTTCCTGTCTGGAGATCCGGGCACCCGCCGCGTTGCAACCTTCACCTCATCAGCACCGGGGACAGACGATGAGTCCTTTCTGCTGTTTAAGCCCTTCCCTGAGTGCTCCTGCGCCCCCCAGGGCTCCCACTGCCACTCTAAGGTGGCTTAGGCTGGACTCAGCACTTGGTCCCATCCCTTGCTCTTCCAAATCGCCCCCCTGAGAATCGCAGCAAGGTGGAGTCTGCAGCCTGGCCCTGCCCTCACCCAGGTCCCCCCATGAGGCCTGCACAGGCAGGGAGCTCTGGTGCCCACCAGGACCCACCACCACGTGTGCGAAGTCCTCCCCTTGTCCATGCTTTACGGCTGGGGTGCATATATCGCCTCATGTCCCCTCAGAGACCCGCCTGGAAGGGTTAGGGGTAAGCATGGCAGAGAACCCTGATGCCTGGGCACTGTCCGTCAAGGGAGGGAGGATGGGAACAGTCAGGTCCCGACTTGTGATCTCTAAAGCACCTCGCCAGGACCAGGAGGATCATGGGGTTCAGGCTGTCGATAGTTGCCAGCACTCCTAGAAGGCAGAGGGGTGAGTAGACTTTGTGGCTTTTGTGTGTGCACACGTGTGTGGGTGTGTGCGTAGTACTAGGGATGGGACCCAGGGCTTTCTCACAGAGCTACAACCTCAGCTCTTTTATATGTTTTTGAGTGAGGGTCTCACTAAGTCACTAAGTTGGCTACAATAGGCTTGAGCTTGAGATCCTCCTGCCTCAGCCTCAGAGAGTACAATTTCAAGGCTTTTTGCTCCACCTCCTTCTCAGCTATACACGGTCTCCTTGGGAAAAGGCCCCGGCTGCAATCCAGTCACTCTCAGCGCCCTTTCACCAGCTCGTGTCCCACAGCAAAGCCCCTGTGTCCTTTAAAGCTTCCTGCCCCACCAGGGATGCTCCAAAGCAGAGGCACTTGAAAGGCAGAGGGGTCGGGGGGGGTTCTTGAATTCCCTTGATTAGGCGGAAGCCATCTTTCCTGATACCTGGGCTAGAAGGTGAGGGTGAGCTGAGGGGGACAGCTGGCCCAGGGCTTGGAGAAGGGCGACTGGCTCATGCCTCCTGCCCCCGTGTTGGGGCTTCTGACCCTTTTGCTGTGGGCCCGGTGAGAGGTGGGCTGCAGCGCAGGGCAAGGAGGGCTGGGAGCCCCAGGGAATGGGGGCTTCGCTGAGGGGGAGGGTATCCTGGGGATCCCCCACCCCCACTCAGGCTGAGCCAGGTTTATCACAGGCTCCAACTTTTAGGGCTCCAAAAGTCTGCCAGAAAAGTTCAAAGTGTCCCCAGCTTAAAGACTGGAGGGAAGACACACACACACACATGCATACACACAGCCTAGGTTAGGGCTATCAGAGTCCACGGCCTGGGATGTCCACTCCTCTTGTCCCAAAGCAAAAGGCAGGTAAGTCCACCAGCCTGGTTTTGTTTTGTTGTTTTTTAATGTTTTCTGTTTTCTGTCTTTTTGAGACAGTCTAGGCTGGCCTTGAACTCACCGCAACCCTCCTGCCTCGGTCTCCCAAGAGCTGGGTTACAGGTATGCGCCACCATGACCTGAGTCTGGCCTGGTTTGATTTTTCTTTCTTTTTTTTTTTGGTCTTTTGAGACAGTCTTACTATGCAGTTCAGGCTGGCCTTGGGCTCACTTTGTAGCCCAAAACGGTCTGGAACTTGCCAACAATCCTCATGCCTCAGCCTCCTAACCCTGAGTGCTAAGATTACAGGTGTGCAATACGGCACCCAGCTCTGGCCTAGTTTTGAGCAAGTCATGATCCTGCTACTTGCTTGAACATTCAAAAGTAAACTGATGAGAAATGCCACCAGAGCTTGGAAAGGGAAACGAGAGAACCCCAAATACAAAGGGACTGAACAAAACGGTGCTCAGGAAGCCAGGTTTATGCTGGGGAGACCTGGCACAGGTCATGGGTCAGGAACACGCCCTTCTGGGAGCACCTCCACCCTGATGGTCTGACCCGAAGTCCCGACCCCAAGTCCCCTGCCCTCCCACCTTGACCTCTGATTCAGATTCTCCAACACCACGCACTGTCATAAAACACACTGCAAATCCTAACTTGAATTTTACAGGAAGATAAATTGGTACCCATGTAGGACTGCCACACAAAAGACAGGGGATCTGTATTTCTATTTGCTAAATTTGGCAACCCTATATTCATGACCTTGAATCTTTAATCTCTTTTCATTTTTGTTTGCTTGAGACCAGTTTTGCCTGACAGTCCAAGCTGGGCTTGAACTGGTGGCAATTCTCGTTTCCACCTTTCAACCTGAAAAGCTGGGATTATAGGTGTGCACCATACCAGAATCCTAGTTTTTACAAATTTTTAAATTTATTATTCAGTTCATAAAACATCTCATACCATTGGTGCAGGTAAAATCATGGCAGAAACTGCACTGGCCTCCACTCTCCCGTCTTCTCTCCATTCTCATGTTCTTGCCACTGTTTCCTTGAGATGTTTTCCTTCTCGCACAGTCCGTATCCTGCAGATCCATGTGTGGGTTTGTTTTTTGCATAATTCAGGGAATCTTAAATTGTGCCAAAGCCAGTTGCCCCATCACCGGCAAAAGGGACCCCAAGATTCATTGTGGTCCCCGTACAACACTAGTTTTTCCTGAATTGCTGACCTCCACGCTGCTGTCTTCCAAAGTGAAAGATGTCCGTGACCATTTGATTTCTCTGAAGCAGTCAGTCGTGACCTTCCAGGTCTGGAGAGTTCCTATGCTGTTACGCTTTGGATGAACGCTGTCTCCCGAGGGTTCATGTGCTCTGAACACGGTCTGCAGAAGAAGATGAGGTCACGGTGGTGCTAACCCTCATCCGTGGACGGAGCCAATTAATCCACTGATGAGCACACAGCTAAAGTGCTGTCAGGAGCCGGGGCCTGCCTGGAGGAAGCAGGTCACTGCACATGTGACCCAGAAGGTATATTCCTGCCCTCATTCCCTTCTCTCCCTCCAGCCCTTCCTTTGTTCTCCCCTTCCTGGATGCCTCAGGTGAGCAGCCCTCCTCCACCATGCCCTTCGACCACAATGTGTCTGCCTTAGAACCAGCCAACCGTGGACTGAAGTCTCTGGAAGCATGAGCTGAAACAAACCTTCCCTCTTTTAAGTTGTGAATATCAGCTATTTGGTCCCAACTACAAAAAGCTGACAGGTACATACGTCATTCATGATGGCAGCCAATGCTTAGGCAGCCAAGGAGGAAAAGAGCTCCCATAAGGGCTTCAGCAGTGACAGCACACAGTGTACGGAACTGCAAACTCAAGGACATCTGAGTCCACAGGAGCCATCACATGGGATTGTATGGAAAATGAAAACAAAATTCGCTGAAAACCAGGGAGCCTTCAAAATGCAATTCTGTCGTTTGTGGTGAAATGCATGAAACCAGAGGATGTTATGCTAAGTGAAATAAGGCAGGCACAGGAAGACAAATACCCCATGTTCCCACTTATATCCAGAAGCTAAAGCAGTGGATTTTATCAGAATACAGAGTGGAACAGTGGTTTCCAGAAGCCGGAACAGGTGAGGAGAGAGAGAAATGGAGAAAGGAGATTAGCAGGTATTGGGACACAGTTGGATCAAAGAAATAAGTTCTAATGCTCTACAGCACAGTAGGGTGACTACTGTTGACAATAATTAATTGTATATGTCAAAACAGCTAGTAGAAAGACTGTCCAAGACAAACCATGACAGGTATTTAAGGTGACAGATGTATCAGTCACTCTAATCTAATCACTACTGTCTCAGATGTCTACAGATGTATGTACACGTGTACATGTATATGTGTATGTACACAGGAGGTATGATCGAAAACCTCACTTATAGTTAAAGTTTAAAAATGTATGTCAGTAAAATACACATCGCCACTCATCCCCCTCCCTCCAAACCACCTATCCCGTCATTCTTGCCACTTTCTGAAGCGGTTCTGGAAGTCCTCTTTTGTGTGATTCCCTTGGTGTCCTGAACGATTTCAAACTGCTTACCTTTCACAGCCACTCTGGCTTTGGGAAAGAACCGGAAGTTGCAGGGAGTCAGATCTGGTGAGCGAGGTGGATGAGCACACATTCCATGTTCTCACCAGCCTGCCTTTCTGTTGGCTGTCACTTCCTGCCCCCCTCGCTCTGTCTCGCCGTGTAGCACTGGCTTGTCTTGCACCTGTGTGTGCCTCTGCCCTGGCTTCTCGCAGCCCGCTTTCTATAGTTGGAACAGAACACCTGACTCCCAGGAGCTCACCTCGCGACACCCCGGAAGTGAAGGCGAGAGGGCGGGGTCAGCCCCACATCCGGTTCTGGGCCACGCCCCCATGACCTCACTTCCGGCCTCTGGGCCCCAGCTCCTAGAGCTTCCATCACCAGCCTACAGCACCAAGCTGCAGACTGAAGCTTTAGCACCTAGGTTTCTGGGGACATCGCAGATGCCTACCTCAGCTCGCTCCTCTTCTCCCAGTCAGGAACTCTACGTTGTCACTGGGGTGCGTGTCTGGATTGTACCTCCCCAGACCTCTGAGCCAATGGGGAGACCGAGCGAGCGGATAATGAGGAATATAGGCTCAAGCCTAGGTGGTCTGGTCGCACCCTGTTCTCCCGCATGTTCATTTCTAAGCATTGGCATCAGGCCGTTTCTCCGCCTCATCTATCGCAGGAGGTTGGCGACAGCTCGCTGCCTCAGTGGAGCCTAAGACTGAACAATATCCACATAGGCATGAACCATTATCATCCTGTGAGTTTTAATTGTCTGAGATAAAGAACTGCAGTTATAGCATGCTTATAATCCCATCATTTGGAGGCCGAGGCAGGGGACTCTAAAGCTCAACCTGGGCAATTTAGACCCTGTCTCCAAAAACAGACCAACCAAACACATAAACCAAGACATTACATTATACTCCCAGCACCCACCACAGAGCCTGGAACACAGTAAACATCCTCAAAATCATGTGGAGGAGTGAGGACCTTGGGTACCAAGGGTTCTCGCTGAGACCCTCCAGCAGGGACAACCCCTTTCTCCTCTAAGTTAACCCTTCCCTGAAAAGACTGCAAGGAGACCCCAACCTGCAGCCTGTGAGAGAAAGAAAAGCCTGACGCCTTGATCACGTGCAGTTCCTGGATCTGGGGGGGTGGGGGTGGAGGTGGGTGACCAGTGTGACAGGCGATGACAGACAACGTGGCTGTGGGGGAAAAGGGGTAATGGAAAGAGAATTTTCACAAAATTTAAGCAAGACATGCCATTTCATTTGGATCCCTGTAGTGTTACTATTTTGACTCTCCTCTATTTTACATCACTTCTCTTATGACAGCACACAAGTAGGTACTGGCCAGTTAAATCCTTCTCGTCTTTCCAATAAGCTGACCTTGACCACACTGTGGACAATGCAGGAGGGGAGGGAGGGAAGGAGGGAGGAGGCTCCTGGGTGACTCCCTTGGGGGGAGTCCTGGGCCCCAGAGTCTTTCTTGTTCTGAGCTGAGGCATGTAACTGGAGTCTTGCAGCTGGAAAAGCAGTGGGTGATGTATTACATGATGAATGAGCTGCTCCTTTTAACTGTTAAGGCTTTTTCTTTCAATAAGGGTTATAATTGCATCCCAGCACTCTGGGGAGCTTGAAGCAGGAAGATCAAAATTTTGAGCCCAACCTGGGTAACTTAGTGACTTAGTGAGACCCTGTCTCAAAATCTTAAAACATAAACTGGGCACAGTGGTGCATGCCTGTAATCCTAGCACTCGGGAGGCTATGGCAGGAGGATCACAGAGTACGAGGCCAGTCTGAGCTACACAAGTGAGTTCAAGGCCCGCCTGCACTACATGGCATGACCCTGTCTCAAATAAATAAATGAATAAATAAATAAATAAACAAATAAAAACAAAATGTTGGCCGTGTAGGCCCCAGATTCAATCCCCAGTACTCCATACCCCAAAAAGATTATAATTGCAACATATTCTGGTTTAAGTCCAAAAATCCAGCATAATTGGCACTCCAAACTCTAAGACTATCATATTTGCCCAGGTGTTTGAGCAGTGTTCTATTGACAATATTCGATTATTTTAAGTTTGCTTGGTTTTTTTTTTGTTTTGTGTTTTTTGAGACAGAGCCTTGCTATGCATTTCAGGCTGCTTTTAAACTCACTGTGTAGCCCAGATTGGCCTCAAACTCGCAGCAACCCTCCTGCCTCAGTCTCTTGAGTGCTTGGATTATGGTGTATGCCACCATGCCCAGCTCTTTGGTCACCTTTATTTTTGCTCGTATTGTACTAGACGCCTTGGTCAACTGCAGATGAGTGTTTAAAACAGAAACACCATCCATCACACAGATCTGAATTCTGACAGGCTGTGGAGGAAAGTGAGTCAGTCAGCACCAGCTCCCTGCTGGAACCCCCTGCAGTGTGTCACCAGGCTCATTAGTGCTGCCTCAGGAGCCAGCCCTCCAGATCCACTCACTGCTCTACTCTCAGCGACTTCATCCTGACAATCTGTATCTGCAGCTGATGAGGGAGACACCAATATGGGACTCTTGGAATTTTCCAGATTGCTTTCAACATTCCAAATGCCAAACTGTCAGAGTTTTTGAAGTTATTTTTTGATTTTTCCAAGTACAGCCACAAAGATGTGCAGACAACAAGGTGACAATTTTAACACACTGACCTGTGTGTCTTGCCATATTCTGTGGGTTTACAGGTGTATCTGACTACTCAGCAAGGAATTGCATGGGGTTGGGAGCCCAGTCCAACCCGGGACACCCTGGTGACTGTCACCCTGAGCCTGCATCTCGGAGGGATCTGCAATGGTTCTCTGTGTTGCCTTGGGAAACAGGACTGGAACTTGTGTTGTGAGGCTGGGGCATCCTTGTTGCCGTCTGGGTAAGAAGAGGAGTGTGCACTCTGGCCAGGCAGACTGACAGTGCAGGACAGAACTGTTCTCATGGGAGTAGGCACACGGCAGGGAGCGCGATGGACCAATGAGGATTAGGTTTGGCGGCCAGCGACCAGAACTCAGAATAAGAGTGCTTCCCCGGGTGGGAGCTCATTTGTCTCTGCGCAAAGGCAGAGGTAGGCAGTGCAGCTTCCTGGAGGAAACAAACGTGTTCTCATTTCGGTGCCCAGGCCACATTCCCGCCCTCAGGTAGTGCTGGCCAAGCTTTTAGAGCTTTCTGTGGTACAAACGGTCCACAGCAGTGTGGCACATGCCTTAGGTTCCCACCAGGGCTGTAAGGAACGGCCCCGTCCAAACTGGTGAGAAGAGTCAGCGATTGCACGCAGACACCCCTGTGCTCACACCAATGGCCAGAACGTCACCAGATGGCCGCATACAGCTGCAAAAGACGCTTTATCTCAAGTACTGCATGTACAGCTAAAAACAAGGAGCAAGAAATGAGAGAACCAGACTCTGTGCTGTCTTTGCCACTGACACTGAACTTGGCCACGGGCCTCCAGAAAGGGGTGATGTCTGAGCAGAGAGCAAAGTATGATTAGGAGCTCATGCAACCCAAACAATTCTAGATAAATCAGTAAAGTTCTAGTGTCCTGGGCAGGCGTGGGGCTGCATACCTCCTATCCCAGGGACTCTGGAGACTGAGGCCTCCCCAGTGTGTTCTTCCTGCAGCCTCCTCTGTCTCCGGGACGCCCTTCCACTCATGCCAGTGCCCACATGGACAGGCCACAGTCAGCCCAGTGCTGTCTTTCACCCTTCACACCCAGCCAGTCCTACCGGCCTCGGCGTCTCCCTCCTCATTCCCGCGTCTGTTCCTCTTCCCTGGCCCTGAGCGAGACCGAGCCACAGTACGAGACACCGTGAGTACTGGTGTGAGCGCTGCAGGGGTCTAAGTGTGGCTCCTACACCGGGCTCAGACCCCTCCGCCAGCGATCACGTGGCACCAGTGTGACCATCTGCCTGCATGAGACCCTTCAGGATTCCTGCACCCTGCAACAACCCTATGGGCGACACCTCCCTGAATCTACCCGGCTGAGAAGCCAAGTCCTCGCCCTCCTCCCTCAGGCCTCATGCTCCCCCAGGACCCCTCGCCCTGGCCACTCAGCCCCCCTGACAGGGCATGGGGGTCTCTCGTGAGGGCTGTGACACCCACCCCTTCTCCCCGTCAATCCTGGTTCTTTTTTTTTTTTTTTTTTTTTTGTTCAATCCCGGTTCTTTAACTCCTAGAGCTTTCTTTTCAGTACTGGCACTGCTTTGTAATTTTACATGCGCAGGTTCTTTGATTAACATCTCCATTGCTTCCAGCCACAACAAATACAGAAGTTTCAGGTTAAACAGTTTCAAACAGGGCTGGGGATTTAGCCCAGTGGCATAAGCGCCTGCCTGGCAAGTGTGAGGTCACGAGTTTGATCCCCGGTACCCAAAAAAAAGATCCCCAAAAACCAGTTTTAAACATTTTTGCTTTGCAAAATCAGAGGCAGAGCGACCTTTTCTAACACTTGTGTGTAAGAGGAATGTTTTTAAGTGAGAGGCCCGTGGGATAATTGTGTTTATCATGATTTTATATTAACTTTGCTATTGCTTTCTGCTGACGTGAAGTAATAAACCCAAATTTCTCTCCTCGGAGTAATGAGGGGAAGCTGGTTTAGCATGGGGAGGAGAGGACGGCTGGTTTCCTTCACAGCCCTTAATAACCTCGGGAGCCAGCAGGCATACAAGAAAGTGGCCCTGGAGAGGTGGGAAAGAGGCCTTCCAGGTTCTTCAGGGTGCCACATCCAGAGCCGTGACAGTCACCAAGGCTTGGCCCACTAGTGATTTACAGGTCAAACGAATCCCCCCAATGTGTGTCGTGTGGCTAGAATGTTAACTCATGCAGATGTGTGCGTGTGCACATGTGTGTTTGCGCGTGTGCGTGTGTTACTGGAAACGGAACCCAGGGCCCTAACCTGCTAGCCTACACGCACTTTTACCCCTGTATTTTGCTTATCCCTCCTGGTAATAGATTCCCAGTTTCTCTACCGCAAACAATATTGCCAAGAACGTCTGCAAGAACCCTCTCTCCGTGGGTGCAGCGCTGCTTCCCTGGAGAATATCCGCAGGAGTGGAGCTGTGAGGTTATGGAGCATATTTGAGGTCATGGCTCGGGTAGCCTCAGTATTACTCAGCATCATCACTTGCCAAAATCTTGTGCGTAAAGCTCTGTCTCATATCTTACTTGGTATTTTTAGATGTCCCATCATTTTACATTGTATTTTTAAACTGCTGATGAGATTGAGAATGTTCGCCACTTCCTTGCCACTAAGGTTTTCCTTTCTGAAACCCATTTCTCGACGACCTCTGTCCACCCTTCTGTTGGGTTTGCTGTGTTTTGGTTTGTTGTTGCTGCTGCTGACTCGGCGTGGCCACTGCTTGGAGATTCTGGACACTAATATGTCACCGAGCGTAGATGTCACAAATACCTTCGACTTCAGTGTTTGTCAACTTTGTTGGGTCATCTGTGGGACAAGTAACCTTTATTATGTTTTGGAGTCAAATTCAACATTTTTCCTTTTATTTTTTTGTATTTTAGGGATCTTGTTTAGAAAAATATTCTGCAACTGAGATCCCCCAAATAATCTGATATTTCTTCTAATAGTTTCATATTATCTTTCAGATTTAGGTCATAAGATCTTCGGTTCATTCAGTGTTTTTGTTTTGTTTTAATGTTGTGAAGCAGGGATTTAATTTCATTTTCTCTATAAGGAGCCAAACTTTCCCCAACATCATGTGCTAAAAGGATCTATTCTTACTAGGGTTTGCGGGGTCACCTATGTACTATATTTCCACATCTTCATGAGTGTGTTCCTGGCTTCCTTATTTTGCTCTATTTGTTCATATTTGTGTGTTTCTGAAATGATACACTATCCTATATTGATTACCTTGCCTTCTAAATGATGTTAATATTTGATAGGGTCAGCCTGTCTTTGGCTTGTCTTTTTAAAAATTAGCTATTTGAAGATTTTAGTCTAACAGTTACATTTTAGAATCAATCTGCACAGAAATTCTGCTGAAATTTTGAAATTTCTTTGTTATATTAATTTTAGGAGAAATTATATCTTTACAAAATTAGTTGCCAAATCCCCTTCCACGCTGACATGCCTATTAATTCAGTTCTAAAAATGTGGTTTTTTTTTTTTGTTTTTTTTTTTTTGTTTTTGGTGCCAGAGATCGAACTCATGACCTTGCGTTTGCCAAGCAGGCACTTACGCCGCTGAGCTAAACCCCCGGCCCTAAAAATGTGTTTTAATAGTACTTCTAAATTGTCTTCAGGGCTGGGGATTTAGCTCAGTGGCCCAAGTGCTTGCCTGGTAAATGTGAGGTCATGAGTTCGATTCCTGGTACCAAAAAAAATTGTCTTTATAAGAGTCTTATATATTCTTTCATTAAAAAAAAATACACACACATATACATGTGTGTGCATGTACACATGTGTGTGTGTTTGTGTTAAAATTTGAAAGATTTTGGCTGTTGTTACTACCATGAATGGAGATCTTACAGCTGTAGAGATGTTTTACCAAAGAAAGAGAATCAGTGTTCATGGCACACGGGAAGGTAACTGATGTTTATTTGTAGTGCTGAAACATTTTAACTATCTTATCTCTCTCTTTTTTTTTTAAGTACTTGGGATTGCACCCAGGGTGCCACAGGCTAAATGCTGTACCCTGAGCTACAATCCGCAGCCCTCTTTACAGAATTCTGAGACAGGGTCTCCCCAAGTTGCCCTGGCTGCCCCTGAGCGTGTGATCCTCCTGCCCCAGCCCCACTAACTGGGGTTATGGGCCTGCACTGCTATCCCCTGCCTCCTCCAAATCTTTTCTTTCTCTTTTTTTCTTTTTGAGACAAGGTTTCACTATGTAGTTCATACTAGCTTTGAACTCACTTTGTAGCCCAGGCTGGCCTCGAATTTGCCGTGATTCTCCTGCTTCAGCCTCCTGAGTGCTGGGATTACAGACATGCGCCTCTTTCCTCTAAGGACCACTGTTACCTCCTCCTGCTCCCGAAAAGCTTCGGAATAGTGGCCTTGCACACAAGTAGAGAACAACACCTCCAACCAGCCTCGGGTCCAGCCCCTTCCTCCCATGCTGCCTCCCTCCCCGTCCTTCTCCACTCCTGCCCCGTAGCCAGCTGTGACTCTTCTGGGCACTGCTGGGCACCATCATTGGGCCATGTGCAAATTCAGCTGCTCAGACAGTACCTGCCTGCCTTGGGGAATCTCCTGGGGAGCCATCCGCTGCCTGGTGACAACTATTCCACCTTCGCCCCTCACTGCTTGACCCTGAAGGTCACTGGTGGGCCTGAGAGGCAGGAGAGACCTACAGCATTCTCTCCAGATCAGTGTCACTGGAAAATTCCATGAGCCTCCCTTCCCAAGCAAGAAATGGTCCACGTCACAGCTCCTGCATTCCTTGCTCCCGGGTAACTGGGAGCCGGCTGCCATGCCGGTGACCGCCTTCTGGAACTCATCTCCTCTCACTGTACCCTGCTCTGTGAGATTCGTATTGTCAGCGCCCTCCGTGCAGATGAGGGGAAGAAGGTCCTAGGAGAGACGTCACCCCAGTTCGCTTTGTAAGTCGTGGGGTCAGGACGCTGATGTAGAGGGCTGTCTCTGTTACTTGGTGCATCTATTTTAGTCGGTGGCCTACACCAACTTAAAAACAGTCTTTATAGCGTAAAATTCGCCCACCGTAAGTGTACAATGCGATGATTTTAGTAAACTTACAATGTTGTGCCACCATCGCTGCAATCCAGTTTAGAACATTTCCACTTCTTCGGGATGTTTCCTCATATCATTTTTGGTTAGTTCCCACTCCTTCCCCTGGCCTTAGGAAACCACGGATCTATTTTCTGTCTCAATAAATTTGCTGCTCCACACACTTGATATAAATGAAATCATTCTGAAGTCATCCTGTGTTATCTTTTATTTGACTACAAAGCGCATTTGTTTGGGGAAAACTTTTTAGTTCAGTTCCAACATTCAGCACAGAGGTGTGCACTGGAGTGGGGACCCTAGGAGGGCTCGGTATTTCTACTCCTCAGGAGGCCAGGGAAGGGGCTTATTGTTCCCTAACTGCTTGGGGCTCTGAGGACATCTACTGAGGAGGCACCGTCTGCCTGAAGTGGAAAATCAAGGTGACTGTAGGGTGGATGCTGTGGTTTATTTCTACAATGTCACCCCCAAAGTCTCATGATTGTAGCCGGGTCTAGTTGAAAAGAGTCACTGGGGCTGTGACACAGAAGAACACTGTCTTCTCCCTCATCTCTGTTTGCTCTCTGACATGGTGAACGTCTTTCCTCCAGAGCAGGCCCTTGTACCGTGCTGTTTCTGCCTTGGTACCAGCTGGCATGGACTGAAGCCACTGAAATGTGAGCCAAAATGAACTCCTCCTCCTCCTCCTTAAAATGGAAGGTGTTGGATATTTTGGTGTCAGCAATGAGACAACAGCTAACAGAAAATTGGTACCAAGAGTGTGGTCTTTGCTGTGACTATACATGACTGTGGCTCAACAGCCTCTGGAACAGATTAGAAGAGGAGTTTGGACAAGTTTGCAGATGCAGGCTAGGGAAGCCCTAGACACTGTGAGCAGTGCTTGATGTGTGATACCGCTCAGAGTTCAGAACACCAGAATGTCGACAGGAATGTGGACAGTCAAGGCCAGGCTCAGGTGGTTTCAGCCGGAAACAAGGACAACACTGGCAGTTAGATTCAAGGCAATGTCTTTTATGTTCTGATGGAAAATCTGTCTGCATTACACCCATATCCTGAGACCTTGCAGAAGGCTGAGATTAAGGATGTCAGAATAATTAATCTTGTAGAAGAATTTTCAACAGCCCAACATTTAGGCTGTGACATGAGAATTGCTGATTGTTTTCATCTGATCTACAAGGAAAGTCAGCAAATGGCAGAGGTGAATGATTTGAAAAGTTTGCAGTTTCACCAGAAAAGAAGCACTTACAAAGATGGGGTCATGGAGAACGTGTTTGCTGGAAAGATTCATATCAAAGAAGAAGCCAATTACTTTGCATCAGGAAAATATAAGAGATGGCTTGAAAGGCATCTCAGGAATCAGCAGGACTGAACCTATCACAGGCTCAGAAGTGTAAACATAGGAAGGCTGTGAGGATGACAGTTCCCTGGGACTGGTTTCACCATGTTTAGTTATCTACATACTCAGAAACGTCTGCAGCCATGGTCCAAGGGGGCTCAGCTATTGCTCAAGCTGGCAGCCAACCTCAGTGCCAACCATGGCATATTACTGGTTTGTCAGGCATGCAGAATCCAAGAATTATTGGGTTCATGGAGGCTTCCACCCAGATTTCAGAAGGAGGCCTGGGAGGCCAGGTAAAAATGTGTGACAGGGTCACCATCCCTGCCAGACATACTAGAGAGCAGTACATGAATCTGTGAGAGTGAAGCCAAATGTTCAGTGGAGACATCAGAAAGTCAGCGATGTCAAGAATGTGTGTATCTGCTAAGGAAAGCCTCAGGCAGAGAGTGAAGACAGCCCCAGGGGGACTCCATGTGGGGTGTCACCTGCAATGTCAAAGGGCAGGGCTGCTAAAGCAGACGCTTATGCCGCTGAGCTAAATCTCCAGCCTGATCCAATTTCTTTCCATTCTCTTCTTTCTGACTTTGGAAGGGGGATGTGTACCCTATGACACTGTGGGTTGGAACTCTTTAACTTTCTATTTGATTTTTAAGAGGCTAATAGTTTGCCTTGAGTCTCAGAGGAAACTTTGGACTTGGACTTTTCACCCTTGCTGACACTGTTAAGACTTTGGATTTTGACTCTTAGAGATGAACCAAATGCATTTTACTTACTGAGATTTGAGATAGAAATGAACCTTTTGGAGACCAGGGGTAGAATGAAGGTTGAGATCCAAAATGTCCCCCAAGAGCCTCATATTTAGAAATGCAGCCTGCGTGGCAGGGGCAGCCACGGGGCAGTGATTCAATAGGGTCCCCTCTCAGGCTCCTCCCTTCTCTTTCTGCTTCCAGGCCACCAGCATGTGAGCAACTTTCCTCTGCCTTGTCCTTCCATGCTGTGGTTTCTGGCTCATGATGGACTGAACCCACTGAACCGCGGGCTCAAAATAAACTTCTCCCCCTTTAAATTGTGAAGGGTGGATATTTTGTCTCAGCGGTATGAAAGCGGCTAATACAGGGGGAGAATCACACAGGTTGATTTTTATTTCTTTTCCTTCTTAGCCCACATGGAGTCATGTGTGCTGGCGTACACCTGTAAACCCCGTTACTCAGGATGCTGAGGCAGGAGGGTGCAGGTTGGAAGCCACCCTAGGCAACCTCCTGAGACCCTGTTGAAATCCTTAGTGCTACCAACCAAACCAAACCAAACCATACGAATTAGTCTACATTTATTCATAGATTTAAACCCAAAGATTGTTAGGAGCAACTCCATGTAAAATAGAATACAAATAATAAAACGAAGGTCTACATTTTTAAAATTTAAAATGTAATCCAAAGGTCCAAAGTGAAATGAGTCAGCACCCCCCACACACACACCCAGTCAGGAAAATCCACCCTAAAAGAGGAAGCGAGGGAGACAACAGAGACAGGCCAGCTCCCTTGCGTTCCCTTCTCGAGGGCCACCACTGTAGACCACGCAAGGTTTGGGTCCAATGCAGTGACATTCGGGGGACTTTACTCTGCTGGATCTGGACCCTCGGTGACTCCCAAGGGCCCCTTTCCCTGGTGCACAGTTGGAAGTGACCAATGAGGGTGCTGACCTTTCATCCCTTCCTGACTATCACCCCTAGTCCTCCAAGTGAAATTTCCATGCTGCCCAGGGAGAGAACCAAAATCCCCGTGTCATGAACATCGGTCTCATCCCAGCTCTTTGCACCCATTTCTCTTCCCACCAAGATTGAATTCTTTTCCAAGTCAGGAAGTTCATACACAGGCTGGCCGGTGAGGCCCGGGGGAGGGAGATGTTTCCCTTCCCACAGGCACTTCTGTGAACTGTGTTTCCTCCCCCCAGGTGGGCCTGAAAAGAAGCCAGTTTAGATTTCACTCTCAAGTATCTCCAAGGGGCGACAGGGTTGGGGCGTGAGCTGACTGGGTGTCGGGTGGCATCACAGTCAGCAGAGATGTTAGTTAGCACTTGCTGAGAGCTCACTGTGTCTGGGAGAGGGAAGCGCTGTGTGCCACGTTCTGTGTGCTGTGCTGCTTTTCTTTCTTCTCTTTCATTTAATGCTCAGAATCATTCTATAAGGTCAGCAGTTATCATCAGCTTCCTTTTCCAAGTGATTATTAGGGTTTTTCAGTACAGACATTTCAGCAGAGTCTCTGGTGTTATTCTTGTTCTTTTTGAGACAGGGTCTTATCATGCAGCCCGGGCTGGCCTCGAACTCAGAGGACTGAGGTCACAGACATGTGCCTCTAAGCATCTGCTTAGATGATTGGGATGGAAAACAGCATCGGGGCTGTGGATGCAGGTCAGTAGCGTGGCACGTGGAGGTCCTGGACTCAGCTCCCAGCATCTCACACACATACACACACACACACACACACACACGCGCGCGCGTGCACACGCCCGCGAACCACGACCACAAGATGATACCATTATAGTTCAGTAACTAGCACTGAAATTATCGGTATTATCATTGGCTCCCTTTTCAGAAAACAGAGACTACGAAGGGCAACAGGACCCGTGTGAAATGCAGGGGTCAGCCAAGGATACGTCCCCTACACAGGGCCTGAGTGGAAACTTTGATATTCCATTTCCAGCTTCCTCCTGGGACGAGTGAGGAGGAGAGGAGGGTCACAACTAGATTAAGACACTCTGGGAGGCTGAGGCAGGAGGACAGCAAGTTTGAGGCTGGCCTGGGCAATTTAGGGACTTAGCAAGACTGTGCCAGAAATGAAAAATGAGCTGGGGAGGCGGCTCAGTGCAAAAGCCCTCCATTTAATTCCCAGGACCACGGAGACAAAGCAACAAAATTTATATTATGCTCCTTGCACACAGGAATTAAGAGCCCATTTCCTTATTTTAGGTGATAAAAGCCTCAAAAAAGCACAGAAATGTCTCCACAGAAGCCCGAATCTGCAGAGTTCCAAGCCATGACCTGCTGTTCCTCATTCCAGCATGGAAGGATTCTGGCGTACGCAGATAGCCGGCTGCCCCAGTTCCTCTGGAAGCCGCTCATTGAGTGCCCAGAGGCTTGGCTGCCCTTGGGAAGCAGAGGATTCCCCTTTCTGAACCTCTCCTCTACACCCCTGGCTCCAAAGAGCATTCCATGCCAGAGATGTCTTTGTAAGCAGCAGTGGTTTCATTAAGGGACATTTAGCATCTTACAGAACTCTGGGGGGCCCAAAGACCAGGCTTGGACCACTGGGCCAGGAACGACACCCTACAATTGATATTCTACACAGCCATCAGTCATGGTGGGGGGCCGGGAACTCCTTACCTGTTTTTTCCTAAAAAGGTCCTTGTTCTTCCCATGTGCACTTGCTTCATGATTGGCTTCCCCATTAGATCAATGTTACCTAAGCAAGCAACTATATATGTAATCTTATCAATCATTGTTTTCTCCCAAGTTGTATCTACCTTGTGATTTTGTGCCTACTTTGTGATTTTGCTCTATAAAACTTCCTTTGAGAAGTGCACTCATTGGAAACCCACTTTCTGGGCCCCCTCCTGTCTCTCCCTCAATAAAATTTCCTACTGTTAACCTCCATTGTTCCTCAGAATTCATTCTTCGATTTTGGGGAACATGAGCTTAGCATATTGGACATCTAGCAGGCTGAGAGTCATAATATTTCCCTATATCATTTGGAGGTTTGATGTTATTCTTGGAGATCCCATTGAGGTATCTGGAAGGTGGTAAGAGTTTGCTTTCGTTTCATGGATTCTGGATTGTGGCTCGATTAAGTACTGAAAAACTGTCATCCTTGGTTGTCAATTGCTTATGCCTTGAATTTTATGCCTTGTCTTTTTTACTAAGATTTTGTTAAAATGTTGTCAAATTTCAGTTGAGATGATGGGAAGATTGATGTTTCTTTGATGGGTCATTTTACTGTTGCAGGCAAGAGCTTGTATTCCTGTTTGTATATGCTGCATTTGGACTCACTAGTTGCTGAATTTATCGAAGCTCCTTGCTGGACTTGACTTGTTAGAGAACAGCGCTAGGAAAAAGTAGTGTTAGAGCACCCCCTAGTGGACTTTGATATGAAATGCTGTAAAATGGGTTTGTGAAATCTAGTTTATGTTTAGGAAATACATATGCCTGTTGTAGTTAGAGCTTATAAGGGAAAATATTTAATACGAGATACATAATTTATAGGATTATTTTATACTATTCATCCCAAGTCAAATGTAAAAGAATGCGGGAGATCTGCCCACACACTAAAGACCCAAAGAATACAGCAGAAGGCTTGGATCCCAGGGCAATGTCCTGCGTGAGTCCAGCTGAAGACCTAGAGCCCATTGCAATGTCCTCCACAAGGTCAACTGGAGGCCTAGAGCCCACAACCATGTCATATGTGAGTCTATCAGGGATCTGCACTGGGAAGGCCCAAAGGTCAGTGGCGGAAACTAGATGAAGGATCTGTGCCAGCGGGCTGAAAGATCTGCACTGCAGCCAGGAAGTGATGCATAAGGTAAGGACCAGCGCTCCCTAGAAAAGAACTGTAGCCATTCTCAGCAGCAGCAAAGACCCAATCTTCAGATGAAGAGGACAACCAAATTCGTATCAGGAAAACCAATGTGGCAACTTCTCCAGCAGAATCAACAGCACACGTCTTCCCCTCCCGTTCCGCCTTTACGATGCGGGCAACCATCCTCAGGTGGGCCTTCCACACCCGGGTCCACACTGACCCAGTTCGTCGGGTGTTGGTGTTACACACTGACCGTTAGTTAATCCATCACAGTGTCTATTCATGAATCACAGTACTCCACCTATCAATTAAAAGCTTCCTCTGGGTGAGTCTGGCCGAGTCCCCTCCATACTCGAGAGTGGATATTGAGCCTGCTTTGCCTCAGTTTCCCTTCTGGTCTGATCTTCCACTGATGAGGGGCAGTCTTAGCTTTTGAGATTCCCCACTGTCACCGTTCCAGGCTGAGGGTGACGACTCGTGGGCAAGTCATGTTGGCTATGTCCACCTTACCCTCCCATCCAGCAACTAAGAACCCTCAAGTGGAGCCCTCAGAAAATGTGTGTTTGCTAATGCTGAAGACAGGGACGTCTCTTAGAGGAGGGACACAGACCCTGTCACTGGTTCCCGCGAGACATCAGAAATTTGCCCATCCAGGAGAACATATGAAAGCCATGTCCCAGATTCGTGTTTTGGGGCACAGTCTTCTGGAAACAGGAAACTGAACCTGACACCCCGTGGCAAGAGCTGACTTCCGGGTGAGACTAAGAAGGAGTTGTCTCCTAAGGATGATATTCAAGGAACCAAAGCACAGTTAGTTTAAGGGGGAGTCTCCCACCTCCTGGCTCTCTCTCCTCCTAGGTCCTGTTCTCATCACTGATGTGTTTAAGAGAAGGAAATACTTTTGCTAACGTGTAAATTGTGGTCGCTGAGAGACGGGTATAAGTGTTAGCCTGTGAGCTTCACAAGTGTGTTGCAGACACACAGACAGAAATTTTAGAGTGGAGTTGGACTGAAATTTAGCCTTGCCTTCTTGCTGAGGGGAGATCATATAGGTGATTAGGTAGATGGTCCTAGGGCCCGGGGCAGTATTTTTCCTGAGCCATTACTTGACCCAGTCTCTAGGAGTGATCTCACGGCAGTTAGGGGTCCCTCTTCAAAGTGGGGGTGATTACGGACGGCTGGTTTAGGTAGAAATATTCTAGGCAGTCAGACAGGGCTAGGCCCTCAAAGGAGCCAAGGCAGAAGATAAGAACACATTCCAACTGTGGTTGGAGGAAGTGGCTTGAGAGTCTGGTCTCTAGATAAAGATGGAATGGCTACACCTACACTGCATGAGGGATAAACAATGGACTTTAAATAGGTACCAGTCACTGGATGCGGTACCAGGACCTCCTGACCCATCTCTTCCAACAAAAGTCCTTTCTCTTTCCATGTACACTTGCTACGTGGCCTGTTTTCCCATTAGGTTAATACTACCTGAGCCAGTGTACTTGTAATCTTATTGATCATAGTTTTGTCCCATGTTGTACCTACTAGGTGGTCTTGTACCCACTTTGTGAGTTTGCTCTATAAAACTTCCTTTGAGCCGGGCGTGGTGGCACACACCTGTAATCCCGGCACTCGGGAGGCTGATGCAGGAGAATTGCCATGAGTTTGAGGCCAGCCTGGGCTACAAAGTGAGTTTAAGGTCAGCCTAAATCATATAATGAAACCCTGCCTCAAAAAAGACCAAAAGAAAAAAATTAAAACATTAATTTGAGAAGTGGGCCTCATTGGCAACCCACTTGCCGGGTCCCCTCCTGTCTCTTTCAAGTGCTGTCTCCCCCTCAATAAATATTTCCTACTCTTAACCTCCGTTGTTCCTTAGAATTCCCTCTTTGATTTTGGGGAGCATGAACGCAGCATACTGGACGCCCAGCAGGTTGGGAGTTCTATTTCTCTGCATCATTTGGAGGCCTGATGTCACTAGGAGATACATGTGAGAAGGAAAATCACAGGGAGCGATGCTATAGCTAGAGAATGAGTTCAGCCCGCTGAGGAGGCAGATGGAGGGTGCTGGGTGCTGGGTGCTGGGTGCTGGGTGAGCTGATTCAGCCCCGCCAGGGGCTGTGGGTGCTGAGTCAGCGGCTCGAATCCTCCCACCCTCTCAGCCCCCTCGGATCTGCTGGATTCTCCCAGTGTTTCCTCCTCAGACGCTCGGTGTCACGCTTACTCTATGATCACTATAGCTTTTTTTTTTAATTCATTCTATTTTTCTCCACAGGCATTCAGTAGGCTGATGGATTTTTTTCCTTTTCTAGAGAACTCCATAACCCACAGAACCGTGGTGTAGTTTGAAGGTGCACTAGGTATTTCTAAGGTGGTTCTAAGCAGAAGGAGGCAATTAGCAGTGATGACAGAGAACCTACCTTGAATGGAAAAACCTTAGCTGGGACTGTGGCCCAGTGGTGGGGGCTTTCCTAACACATTCGGGGCCCTGGGTTCCAGCCTCAGGGGGAAAATAGAAATCTGGGCCGGGTGGCATCTACCGGTGATCCCAGGAGTCTGAGAAACTGAGGCACAAGGATCACAAGTTTGGGACCAGCCTGAGAAACTTAGTGACTTCACAATACCCCTTCTTAAAAAATAAACTGAGGCTAGGGATATAACTCAGTGTGGATGGAGGCTCTGGGTTCAAGTCTCGGTACAAAAAGAGGAAGAAGAATGAGGAGGAGGAGAGGAAGGAAAAGAATGAGAAAAAGAAAGAATGGGTGGAAGGGAGGAAAGAAAGAAGAAAAGAAAGACGGGAGACAGAAAGACAGACAGATGTACAGACAGAAAGACTGGTTCGTCTTGCAGGACTGCTGTGAGAAGTTGACCACCACGTGTGCAAAGCATATGTGTCACTGCTGTACAACCAGGGATGGCTGTGGTTACCATGGTTATCGTTTTCCTGCCAACCAGAAACACAATTTTTTCCAGAAACATGATTTTTGAACTCACTGACTCTACAAGAAACAAAAATCCTAGGCAGAAGACTGATATGCATCTATTTAAAAAACGAAACAAAACAAAATCTCAGTTGCAGTATCAGAAACTGACATTCTGGTTTTAAATCACGGCTTGTGGGTTTGGTGACCGAAACATCTCACTAGTCTGACGAGCTGTAGGCCTGGGGCACCCCAGGACTGCCACAGCAAGGCCCCCACAACCACAAGAAGAAGTTGTCTGACTAACCTTCGAATTCATAAACACTGATAAACGCCATCACTTTGAACTCCCGCAACGGTCTATGATCTAACCGAAACAGATGGGATGCTTCATGCTTAGGAAAGGGGAAAGTAAGATATTAAATACCCACTCTGTCTCCTGTCTCCTCCTTGGGGCTGTCCCCTCATCCCCCTTCTGTGAATTAATCTGCTACATATTCCTCGGGGCCCGTTGGAAGCTTTCCTCTCCTCTTTTCACTAAAACAAAACAAAATAAAACAAAACAAAGCAAAACACCCACATTCTTTGCTGACCTTCCATAGCACAAGTGTGTACTGTACTTTTGTACTCGACTATTCACTTTCGTGTGCACCCAATGATTTGTTATTTTTCGTGTGTCTATTTTTAAAATGTATTTTTAAAAAACTGCCTCATCAGACCAAAAAAAAAAAAAAAAAATCTCTCACCAGTAGGGACCATGAAGTATGTTTGGGGTCTCACCGTCCTTCCTGGTCACCTTCCCCGGCCAGAGCTGGCCCCAGAGGAAGAGGCTGGTGCTGTGGGATGGATACGTGGAGAGTTTCCGTGCCAGGACGGCCTAGAAAACCCACTGCGGGTGACAGTCCGGCCTCGGTCCTCAGGCACTGCTGTCCAATGGGCAGGGCAAAACGTTCTTGCTGGAAAATCGAAATATAAAAAGCAGACGCAACCAGGAAACCTGTCCTTTATAGGCACTTTTACGCTGACTCCGGTGATGTCCACTGAGCACTTCCCATTTTACAAGACTAGGACAGGTCTTTAGTCGAGGTGTCCCCAGGGGGTGCCACAGTGACCACGCATGGGTGGGGGTGTCCTGGGTGGGTGACGCTCTGCTCCCCTTCCTGCAGCGACGAGAATGAACTCCATGGTCTAATACGATTAAAGAACTCCCAGCCCGGGAAGCTAGAGCGCAACTGTCACTTTGGGAGACGCTCTTAAATTAGGGCAGCTGAGCCTAATGGAAAAATAAACACTTTTCACCTGAATGTCACTTGCTATTGTTTCACCCTGAGTATCAGCCCACGGAGCGCTTCCCCACATTTATCCCCAGCATTATATAGGACACGGATAATCAGATTAATGTTCCTCATAAATTCCAAATACCAGGGCATCACTGGGTTTCCTCTATGGCCCAAAATTCCAGATTTTTTCCCCAGTGATTCCAATGACCAGGGTTCCCACCACCAGGCCCACTATTTCTCATCTAGTGAAGAAGCAAGGGGTTTCTTTCTTCTTTCCTTCCTTCCTTCCTTCCTTCCTTCCTTCCTTCCTTCCTTCCTTCCTTCCTTCCTTCCTTCCGACAGTTCACTTTGTTGTCCAAGCAGGTCTTAAACTTGGATATAAATGACCCTCCTGCCTCAGCCTCCCAAGTAATGGAACTATAGTTACCACCACCATACCCACCATTTAGGCCAAAGCTCTTGACATCCGAAGCTCTGCCTAGCTCCCTGAGGTCCCTTCTCCAGGCTGCCACCTCTTAGACTTCCCTGTGTACATGAATCAGCAGAGGAGCTTGTTCAGCTGCGGATTCTGCTTTCGTAGACCCTGGGTATTGACGTGGTTCCGCCTCCCTAACGCAGGAAGGACAGATGTCCCTGGTCCACAGACCACGCTTTGGGTGCGGGCGCAGAGAGTGTGTGTGCAGGTGGCAGGCGTGGTCCCCACCGGGCGTCCACGGTGGCTCCGCTTTCTGGGCAGGGCCAGCTGGGGAAGAGCACGGCGTCTGAGGGTGCGGCGCTCCAGCTGGGGGGCTGGCGGGAGGTCCCTGGTGGGAGCACTGCCTGGTGCTGCTGTGGGCTTTCCTCACAGGACGCGCCCTGACTTTCTGCTTGAAAGCAGCAGTCCAAAGCCTTCCCTGTGTCTCTGCCCCGCTTCCACATCGCTGCCAGACACTGCCTCGAATGTGTGACTGGCCTGGAGCCCTTGGTCCTGTCTGGGAGAAAATGTTGAGGTCTGTAAGCTCTTATCCTTGGGGATAGATTTTCTTAACATCTACAGTATCTATCATTTTTCTACCTACCTCTATCCTTTCTATTTTTATTTTAAAGAGAATAAAACCAAGCAAAATAAAACAGAATAAAGCCAACCAAAATAAAACAGAATAAAACCAATCAAAACAAACCAGTGTAAGTGACACAGGCCTTCAAAACAATAGGAAATCAACAATAGTTACTAAAATGCCTCTCGTTGCCTTCAAAATAGCTGCAGATACCTACAGACATAAGAAAAATCAAACAAAACAGGATAGAATAGAACCAATAAAAACAAAACAACGAATGCAATAAAGGACTTCAAAACAAGACAATAGTAAATCCAAAATTGCTACCATAATGTATCTTCCTGTCTTTGAAATAGCTGCCCATGCCATCAGATATAATAAAATCAAACAACACAAAACAAGAAAACTCAACCCAAAAAACCAATGAAAATTCGACAGGACTTCAAAACACGATGATAGGGAATCACAGAGGATAACTGTGTATAGTTATCCTCTGAATAGATGAACAGACCACCGGCGTTAGACCTGCAAAGTCAGTGAAACATAAACACTGCAAGCATTAAATTGTGTTTTACCTCAATAGCCATCATCAAAGCCTACATTTCTCTGGATCAACCAGTTGCTTATGGGGGTGGGGAGGGGGGTGGCTCTTCTTGTTTTCCAGCCCACTGGAAGGGGCTGGGGTCTGGCTGTGCCCCCAGTGGCCTGTGCATGGTGCCGATTCACAAGGAGGGCTCCCTTCTTGGTGACTTCTTGTTCTCTGCCCCTGCAGTCCCACAGTGGCGCTCCCTATCTTTGTTTGAATCTGGTATTCTTGACCAGAAAGGGAAAAGAAAGTTCACTAAGACCATATCTTTGCCAAAAAACCAATGAGGTATAACCTGTACCTTGTAGATAACAGGCGTTTGACACATTCTATCTCTTTTCTACTGAGGCGAAATTCACGCAACATAAAATCAATCATGTTAGAGCATTCAGCTCGGTGGCATTTCACGTTCATGTCTTTAGTTCAAAAAAGCTTAATGCATACCTTTTAAAAGCAGTGTGAGAGCAAAGTGGAAGATTAGTTGGGTGATTCATAAGAAATTTCTGTCATTTATTGAAATTGCCAGGCAAATTATCAACTCTTTTACAACTGAAAATTACTTAACGATATGAATCTGTTTTTGCTTTTTAAATGTTTGCTCCGGTAGCAATGGTAATTGTCACTATAGATGGGACAGTCACCATATGCCAGCCACTTTAAATGTAGTTTCTTATTCGAACCTCGTAATGGCCTCATGAAATAGGCATTATTGTTGTTGGCTTTGGATGGAAAAGGGCATTTAACCCCAGAGATTTTAATTAACTTTCCTAAGGACACACAGCTGCCACCTGGCTGGACAGCAGTTTAATTCAAGCCAGTGATCCCCTAATCACAGCATACCAACGACTCATGCGGACACAGACTTATTATATGTGACAAATATGAATTATGGCCAGAATGCTAAACTCCCAGCAAGCAAAAACCTGGCTACACATGAACTCGAGATTAAATATTTGGAAACAGGACCGACAAGGACCTAATAGGGCTGAGAGTACGGCCCAGTGGTGGGGTACTGGCCTATCATGTGTGAACACTAGGTTCCACCCCCAGTACCCCCCCAAAGTAACAATATCAGAACCATTGAAAATTAAGAATTTTTTTTTTTTTGCTGAAGATTTTTTTTTTGTCTTGTTGAGACAGGGTCTCACTATGCAGTTCAGGCTGGCCTTGAGCTCTCTGTGTAGCCCAGGCTGGTCTCAAACTTGCAAGGATCCTCCTGCCTCAGCCTCCCAAGTGCCAGGATTACAGGTGTGCACCACCATGCCCAGCTTGCTGAAGATTTTTAATACCATTTGTATTTAATTTGTTTTAATTTAATTTAATTTGTATTTATTCACCTGTCTGGATTCTGAAACCATGATTGGTAAGTACTACCTTTTCTCTTCTGCACCACTGATTTCTTTTTTACTGGACACTCTAATCAGCAAGGAAACCTACTCTGGTCTCTTTTATTTTAAAATGAAACAAAACAACTTCTCTCTTTTGGCGTTTTTGAACAGAGTCTTTATATGTACCCGAGGTTGGCTTTGAACTCAAGGAAACCCTCCTGCTTCAGTCTCCTGAGTGCCAGGATTATAGTGTGTGCCATCACACCCGCCTCAAAGTAGCCATGTGGTCTCTGTCCATCTGCCCATTTTTTGCTCCTTTCACTCAAAACTTCCTGAAGACACTGTCTATGCTACCCGTGTTCACATTCATCTCCCGTCACCTCAGAGGTGACGGCGTCCCAGCCACTCCATGGACACGGCCCTCCTTCTGCCCACCAGTGACCTTTGTGTTGCCAAACTGTCCACCCGTTGTGGGACCCTAACCACTGAGCCTCCCTCCCGGCCCCAGCGCTCAGAGATGATCCCAGCACCCGGCTCCCTCGCCTAGGCCTGGTATAATGCCACCACCTTTCCGCACGTGCATATCTTACCTAGATGTGCCGTCGCAGCCCGAGGCTGTAAGGACCTCACATTCACCAAGGCCACCACCTGCCCACACTCACGCCCAGACCTCCGGCTGCGGTCTGGGTGCTTCTTCCTGGAGGCTTCACATGCGTCGCACTCTCCCACGTCCAAAGCCAAACTCTTGGTTTTGGTCCCAACCTGCTCCCCCCACAGAGTTCTCCAGTTCATAAGTGACATCGGCGTTTATCCAGGTGTCCAGGGAAAATGAACAAAATGCGCTGCCTCCGTGTGCAGCACAAGCTGGCTCGGCTCCATGGCTAGTGTCTCGGGGCGTGCGGTCTCCCCTAGTCCCGTCTCCCCTATTCCCTTCCGCTCTGCAGCCGCCATCGATCTCCCCACTCCCACGGCCCCAAACCAGCCACTCTACTTTCCTTTCTGCTCCGACACTCTTTCTCCAAACCACCACCAGGGTAACTCCGACCCGACAGGCTGAGAGGATGTGAGGACAGTCAGACCACAAAGTTCACCGGGGAATTCACGCTGGGTGCATACAGGATTGAGCTCCTGGCTGAGAAGAAAGGGGGGAAAGCGATTACTAACGCTGAGCATTAAACACAGTATAATCATACTTGACTCAGGTAGGAAACGCAGCAATGCTGCAGACACACTACTGATTACTGGCTTCATAAAAACCGCTTGTGATGATATGGAGAAGGGTACGGGAGAAGTGTATGGAGCAGAGGATAAACAAAAGCTTGCCAGAGAGCAGACACTCCGTTTCCACAGCAGGAAGCCACGGGGAACGTCCAGTGGCAGAAGATCAAGGAAACACCACCAAGGGTGTTTGACTTTATAAACTAACTGCATGTATTTTTTGATGCATAATAAAAGAAAAAAAAATCCAGGACTAGGAGAGATCAGAATGCATCTTTAAAGTCCATATACTATTATTTTGAAGTTCCTCTGGCTTTTGTTTATTTATTTTTATTTATTTATTTTTGTCTGTTTGAGATAGGGTCTCACTATGCAGTTCAGGCTGACCTGAATTCACTTGTAGCCCAGGTGCACCTCAAATTCACAGCAACCCTCCTGCCTCAGCCTCCTGAGTACTGGGATTACAGCTGGGTGCCACCGTATATACCCAGACTTTGTTATTTATTTAAGGGTCTTATTACTGCCTTTCTCCCAGGATATAATTTCTCTATTTTTATTTTAGGGACATTCAAAATGTTTGGCTAATAAACCATAGTTCTTCCCTTTTAGGGTGGCACGATGAAACATTTTTAGGACTTAAGACATTAATTTAAAAATTAATTTTGTTCAAAAGAACATAAACCCATTGACCGCCTAGCAAATTGTTCCCCATATGTTCTCCTCTATTAAAAAAAAAAATCAGTATTTGGTTTTTAATGTCAGTTTGAGCCCATTAAAAATAGAACAGTCAAGATGAAGTCTATTTTATTAATACAAAAATAATTTCTGGATGCAAAGAGTATTCGTTTAAAGAACAATTTCTCTTGCTGTGGAACAATAACATTTGAGAACAAGGAAAGGAGAAAAATAATTTCATTTCAGTTTTTCATGAGCACTGTAAGTAGCAAAGAGCCAGCCTATCTTTTTTCATAACTCAGACAATTAAAATAATTGCCTATTGAAGACATAGGACGTGGATTATAATACAACCCCCTCCAGAAGTCAGAGTTCAAACTGTGGCGATTTGGGGACCCAGTCTCCCCTCCTCCACCCAGTGGGCACTGCCTCATCTAAAATCACCCGTGGGAGGGGTCAGGGAGGAGCAGTCCAGGCAGCGGGGGTGGCCCGTGTGAGGAAGGGGACTGGCACCCCTGGGCAGCGGGAAGAAGGGTGGTGACCTCCACCTGGGAAGAGAGCGGATTTGCTGAATTTAAGAGCGTGGGGTTTGCTGGGATTTGAAAGCTGCAGTAAAGAGTTTGGGTTTCATCTGCGATCAGAAGCCGCAGGATGGTTTAAGCAGAGCTGTGGCGTTCAGACTGCCGATGAATTAGCACTGATTTAGCCTGTGTCATTGAGACCTCTTCGGAAGAGGATGTTCTGACTTCTCAGTACTAGAACTACCCAATGCTGTGTCCATGTGGAAGGCAAAGTCCTTCAACCAGCGTTAATTAGACTTTTCACTCTTCTAAGTGCATGGCGGGGGGGATAAGCCAGGGGAAGCTAAGGGGCTGTTTCTAGAGTGAGAGGCCTGGGTGGGGTCCTCGGTTTGAGGTTGGGGACAGGTAGGAGGTGCAGGAAAGGGCCAGGTCAGGTGGACTCTCGAGGAGACTGTCTTTGGTTCAGGGGATGGTTTAAAATCTTATTCGATCATGAGAGCAAGACAAAAGTGACACGGTGGTGGCCACAGCTATTGCTGGTCACAGATGTCCCTGAGAGGGAGAAGGATGACGTCAGCGGACACCGGGAGCCGAGAGGATGGGACAGTGACAGCGCTTTGACCTTCCCAGGCTCTTTCCTCCAGCTGAGTCACGGAGACGGGGGGGGGGGTGGAAAGGCCGCAGATACACAGTGCAGGGGCCACGCGCCGGGGAGATGGGAGCCCCAACCCCGAGGGCCGCAGGATGTTAAGTGCCACACACGTCTGACCAGAACACCGGTCACAGCGTGCCAGGGGAGAGATGGCTGTGGGCACGGCTGGTGACACAGGAGACTCAGGTCGTGTTGCATCAGTGATAACTCAAGGAGTGACTCAAGCAGCATAATTTCCGAGTTCTGTCTCCACACATGAGATGTAAGAGTCAAGGCCTTGCTCGTTAGATCTTGGGTCTTTTGATGAGGTCTCACGGGAAGATAATAATAAAATGTGTATGTTTGAAATAACAAACTACAGGTGTGAGATGCCTCTTCACGGGAACAACAGCACTGTGGGCGTGTGTGCACGGCTGTGGTCCCAGGCTCAGGAGGCTGAGGCGGGAGGATTGTGAGTTTGAAGTCAGCCTGGAATACCTAGTGAGTTCAAGGCCAGCTTGAACTACGCAGCAAGACTGTTTCAAAACAACAACAGCAACGACAGCAACAAGACAGAGCCAGGCATGGTGGCACATGCCTGTAATCCTAGCACTTGAGAGGCTGAGGCAGGAGGATCCTTGCAAGTTCAAGACCAGCCTGGGCTACATAGTGAGAATCTGTCTGAAAAAGAGAGAAATTGTGTAATGGATAGACACAGCAAAGTCATAAGAAAAACATAATAGTTAAGAGGACTAGCCTATTCATGAAAGCAATTAGCAAAACAAGCCAGCTGTTAAATATTCAAAACATGAAAAACCCATTATGTTTCCACAGAAGAGGAGAAAGGTATTTCTTTAATTACGTTACTAATATCAACAAAAACAAAGAGAACCATGAAGAATAATATTTGTGTTAACTGGTTGTTGACACAGATTTTTAGTTTGTGAAGAGGGTAGTGTCCCAAAGCCTGAGCCCCACCCTACCTAGTTCAATATAAAGTTTCTCCTAAACAGTGAAACATTTTAAAAAGGAAACGGATATGGCGATGATGAAATGAATGGTAGAGTTCAGATTGTCAATCGGTGCACAATAATGTTTTTTATTTGTTTCACTTTGGGGTTTTGAGACAGGGTCCTGCTACGCAGTTCAGGCTGATCCTGAGCTCATTTTGTCGCCCAGGCTGGTCTCGAACTCACAAGGACCCTCCTGCCTCAGCCTCCTGAGTGCTGGGATGACAGGTGTGTGCCACCACGCCCCGCACGATATATTAGGCTTTCCCTTTCTCCCCAGCAGCAGAAATACACTCTCTATCTTGAAGCCCGCTTGAGCCGAGTCTGCGGGTGCTGCCTGTGGCCTTTGCCATATCAAGAAATGCTCTAAAGGACTACAAGCACCCCGGCCTCTCCATGCCCAGGGCCCCCTGGCCAGCTTGTTTTACGGAAGTTTTCACCCACGCAGGCCCTTGACCTTCACCGAGGGGGCCCGGTTTGCAGGCCTCATACTTGCCCTGTACATTTCTTTTTTCCCCTTCCTTTATTGTTTTCAAATTTATTAATGTGGCTATTTAAAAACTTTTATTTATACTTATTTATTTAAAATATTTATTTATACTTAAAATAAATATCTGCATTGAAAACTTACTGTTTTGTTTTTAGTGATCTACCAAACGCGCATGATTACCTTACCAGCAGGAAGGTAGTGTAAATGTGCCTAGGTCAGAAATGGTCTCGGTGGGCTGGGGCGCACCAGCAGATCTCTGGTGACGGAGAGCTACAGTGTCACGCGACATCTACACGACTGTTTCAGTACTAATCATCTTAGATCAAAGTAGGGTGGGCGAGGCTGGAGACTTCCCTAAAGCCATAAAGTTTTCAGAACCGTCCTGGACATTTCCTCTCCCGGACACGGGCACGCAGAGACAGGACCAGAACCCAGCCACGCGATAAATTAAAAACGAAACAAAAAACCACAAACTTGACGACGTCTGTGTGCCAGTGTTCGAACTTTTGAGCGACGAGTGTTCAAACTGCAACCCAAAACCCACGCATGGATCGCAAAGAGCCAACCCTGCGATTTGACCTGAGAAAGAGCGCCCCCTGCGGCACGAGTGCCATCGGTTCGCCACCACGGGCCCAATAGGTACACTGCACCAATGTTCAATGATGTTGTTGACTAGCGTTCCTGCCCGCCAATTTGTACTTACTCTTCGCGATGAAACCATTTTAGTACACTGCAGCAGCATAAATAATTTGTAATCATGGATTGTTTAACGAGAGAGAGAGAAAAAAATCTATGTCTCATAATGAGCTCCAATATAAATCCGGAAAAATGGATACTCGATTGCAATATATCTTACAGGAATAGAAAAAGGTGGGAGAGAAATTAGGGCAACTTTACAGCCTTGTGCATTCAATTTCACCTCTCTTAGCATTCCGAACAATTGCTTGGAAAGAGAGAAAAAGGTAGGTCAGAAACGGGATGTCCAAGGCCTGATTTTGAGACTACTTTGCTATCTCAGGACTCTCTTGAGGAATCAAGTGTTTAAAGAACTAAAACTACGTTTTCTCGTTGTGAACGAGTTTGTAAAAATGTTGGTGCTCTGTTTATGTGACTTGCTGCTGATTCTCTTCTTTTAGCACTGGGAATTGAACTCAGGGTCTTTTTTTTTTTTTTTTTTGGTACCGGGGATTGAACTCATGACCTCACGCTTGCCAGGCAGGCGCTTAAGCCACTGAGCTAAATCCCCAGACCCTGAACTCAGGGCCTTATGCATGCTAGGCAGGCACTTTGCTACCGAGCTACCTCCCCAAGCAAATCAGTGCCAGTCGTAAAAACGAAATTAACAGAGGCGTGTCCACATAACCAGGGCCCCTCGGCTTTTCTCCCCTAGAGCTGAGGGAATCTTGCAGCAGATGAAATGCCCAAGTCACGCTGTGAAGACCCCCAGAAGTCTCCGGCCCAGGCGGTGTACCACGTGGAGAGATACGAAGCACGGGAGACCCTGTTCTAGGGGGGAGCCTGCTGCAGACAAGAGCAAACACTCCTGGTTCGGACAGGTGCTTTCCGGTGACACCTGTGTCCTTCCAGAAACGGTGGCAAATTGCTTCTGGTTCTGAAGTGGCAGAAAGTCCCTGGGAAATGCAGTGACAGTCACCACGATGACACAGACTTCACTTCGGCAGGTAAAGCGGCGAGGACAGCAGTAGTCGCGGAGCTTTTCCAGGGCGCACGGGCTGCTGTGGGGTCCAGGTCCACGTCCCAGGGCGCCGAGCCGGTCGGCCGCACGGCCCCGGCGGCACCTTGCCGTGTGTCCACACGTGTCCCCTTGACGAACGTCGCCAAGCCGCAGGCTCCCGAGAGAGCCGCGCGCGCGCCGTCCCCCTGGCCTTCCTTTGTGTCTCGGGATAAACACAGTTTCCAGCGGCTGGCAGACGTTCCGCAAACGCTGCAGACTGAACGAAGGCGCCCCTCGCGGGGCCATTACCCGCTCTCCCCGGCGAGCACTCAGCCGCGGGACACCCAAGAGCGCGCACACTCGCGCGCGCGCGCACACACTCGCGCGCCCCGGGACTCGCAGCCGGGTCCCTCCTTCCAGTCACGCTCTTCCTCCCCTCCCGGGGATGGGGGGGCCGGGCGCGGAGCCCCACGTGTGGGTAAGTAGAGCCCTGGGGGAGCGGCCTGAGCAGACGCGGCGGGCGGAGGTGGGTCCCCAGCGCGCGAGCCGCCCACGCGAGCAGGGGATGGGGCCGCGCGCCGAGCCGGGGCCGGGGCCGCGGAGCCCGCGCGCAGAGGGGAGGCGCCCCGGCTGCGCGCCGCAAGGTGACCGGGGCCCTGGGCGCGCTCACCTGCACAGGTGGGGCGTGCGCCGCGCGCGCTTCTCCCCAGCCGCGGGCGGGGAGGGCGGGCCGCTGTCTCCGTGCGCAGGAGGTTTCCTGAGAGCGGGTGCCGGGTTCCGGGAGGCTCCCCCTGCAGCCCCGGGCTCGCCTCCTCCCGGGCGCCGCGCGGACCCCCGCCCAGCGGCGGACCCGGGCAGCCGCGCCGCGCGGCTATTTCGGGCGCAGCACGCGGGGGGAGGCGCGGCGGGCGGGCGGGGACGCCTCGGCTCGGGTGCCTGGCAACTGCGTCCAGGCAACGCGCCCCCCGCCCCCCTCGCCGCCCGCCGCGGCCGCGCGCGCTGATTGGCCGGCGCTCCCCGCGGCGCGGCCGCAGCCCGGAGCCCGCAGAGCCCGCCGCCCGGAGAGCGGCCGCGCCGGTGAGCGCCGCGCCCGGCCGCCTGCCGGGGACGACGCCGCGCCTCGCCCACGGTGAACCGCATGCTGGCCGGAGGGTGGAGCTGGGCGCGGGGCGCACTGGCGTGGCGTGGGCTGCATGCTCGCGGACCGGCAGGGCTCCGGGGACGCTGGCGGCGCGGGGCGGTGCGCTGCAGGGGCGCGTCCGCATCCCGCTCCCAGGGCCGAGTGACCTTGGATAGGTTAACCCTGCTCGCCTTTGGACAGGAGGGGCTTGGGTCTTGTGCAGGTGTGTTGTTCCATGGTGCCGCGAGCCCAGGGACGGCCCGAAGTACGGGTTGGTTCGGCAGGTGCTGGGTCTGCAAGGCTCAACGGTGTTTATTCGGCGAGGGGTTTCCTGGAACCGACCCCCGAAGTGGCAAAGGGTGTTTCTGCCCTGCGAAAGATGACGGGGAGAGCGGTCTGAGGTCTGCAGAGCGGCTTCTAAAAAATGCACAGGTTAAAACCCCCGGGTGCCCCCAAAGTCGTGAGCAAAATCGGGGTTAAGGCTCCCGAGTACTTCTCGTAGTTGAGTTCATAGGAAACTTTGAACAGGTAAAATCAAAACCCAGTAGTGGCTGGCAGCAGCAAATTAAGTGAGTCATTTCTTCAGTGAGCATGAGGGTGTGTGTGTGTGTGTGTGTGTGTGTAAGAGAGAGAATGCGCACGCGCGCACCCTCGGTTTAAAGTCTGTATATGGGGGTGTTAGGAATTATTTCATAGGAGCGATCAGAAATAATGCTAGACTGGTTTAAATCTGTCGGAGTGCAGCTTTCTCAGAAGCAGTGGCAAACGTGCTGGATTAGAGGTTCGGGAGAGTAAATAGGCTGCGTTCTTGAGAACCATCCGTGGGATTTGCACATTGTATCTGCGTTCAGAGCCCCGCCATGGCATGCGTGCGTGTGAGTGTGTGTGACTGTCTGATAGCTGTGGTTCCTCTTCTAATTTTAGCACTGACTGGTGCTAAAAAAGACACGCGGGCTCTTTTCCACATTCTCCATCGCAGACTTCCTTCTTCCCCCAGAGGGACGCCAGGGGTGCCCGTCCCCCGTCTCGCAGGCCCCTTCTGACTTTCAGCCTCAAGGAGACGCTGCGTGTTCATCCGCATCTGATCTGACTGCCTCTGTGTAAAAATGTGGGTTGGGCAAAGTTGTCAGTGTTAATGAAAAAGCTTCTGCACGCTTGTTGCTTGTTTACCGGGAGGCTTACGAACTGTTAATGGTTTTACGTATCAGTGATCCAGAGGCTCGCAGCAAAGTCCTCGAGCCTAGACTGGGAATTCAGGTCCACTACACCTCAGCAGACCTCACCATGCTTGGAATCCCCGCTAGCAAACCCCTCGGCCTACTCTCTGCTCTGCGGGCCGCTGGGCTGTGACTCCAGCCTGCACCCAGACTCCTGCTATCTGTTTTTCCAGCTCTGCGTCAGTCTCCTCTGCCTCCCCTGGCACCTGAGCTTTTCTCAGAGCACCCCTTTCTGCTGCCCTCTCACCTGAGCAAAGGTGGTCACCCGTACCACCTCCAAACCACCAGCCAGGCCCCAGCCAAGCCCGCTCTTCCCAGGCCTCTCGGGCTCTGCCTCCAAGTGGGACCCTGCTGCTTCCCTCTGGCTCCATGCTTCACACCCTGGTGGCTCCTCGGAATCGCCTGGAACGTTTTGAAAAACATGACTCATTAGACTCTTAAGTACACCAAGCTAGAATCATCAGGGTGGGTGAGAACGTCAAAATCCTTATTTTAAAAACAAACCACAAAATAAGAAGTAGGAGCAACAGGGAAGGTAGGAGGAAGAGAGAAAACAGCGCCCTGGTGATTCTCTTGTTCACTTGGGGTTTGGTGTCGATGTGCAGTGATAAGTGAGCTGGTGACACGAGGGACCAGCTTCCTTCTCTCTGCCTGGCCGCTTGCCGGTGATTTTGGGGTTGGGTAGAGGGCCTTCGGATCCACTGACCTCAGAGTTTCTCAGGACCAACTCCTGTGGCTTCGGTTTCCACTTTACCTCTACCACTAGCATCTAGGATGTGCCCAGGCTTGAAATGTTTCCACCTCCAAAATCTGGCGCTTGGGCTTCTGCCGATTAGCTGATTCTTTGCACGAGGACCCTGCGCACTTGCTGTTGGCATCCTGCAGCCCCTCCTGGTGGCTTCCTCCACTGGGCGTGTCGCAGGAGCTCGCCACTGCCGAGGCCTGCAGCGTGGACAGGTTGGGCTACCCTGCTTCCTGTTTCCCATCCCGGGTCACGTTCGCTGTGTGTCTCTTTCCAGCCCGACCTGGTGTCCACCCTGGTTCTGCCGCTGATTCGTGCTGGCTCTGATCTCACTCGCTGGGGTCTTGCTCTTCTGTCACTCAAGTCTGACCACAACCACGAAGAGTCCAGGCCACCCTGGAACTTGACATCACTTAAACTTGCCTCGCATTCCCTTTGCCGATAAGGGAAAGGACGGGCAGCGGTCCAGCCTGCAGCCCGGCCTGCATTCGCTCTGGTTCTCCCTGTGTCCTCTTTGCTGTCCCCAAGCATTCTCCTCTTATCTCTTGGTTCTCAAAATAAGATGTCTCCATGCCCTTCTTCAGATGCGCCTCGGGTGGCACCCTGGCCCTCCATCGCCTCTGTTCCTGACCTTGGTCGGCAGTTCCTGCCCCCTGCTGCTGGCCCCGTGGGAACTTGCTCTGTTTACAGGTCCCTGCCTCCACCGTGCCCCCGGGCCCCTGCACACTGGCATCGCCCTCCTCTCGGGAAATTGTGTGAGGCCCCGCACTGTCCCATCGCCCTTTCTGCAGTGAGGGGAGTGTTTCATACCAGTGCTGTCCCATGTGGCAGCCACAGGCCACGTGAGGCCACTGACCCTGCCCAGCGTGGCCGGCGTGATAGAGGACCTGGGTTTGTATGTGGTAGATTTGCATGTTCTGTGAGCGCAAGGCCCTGAGATCCATGCCCAGCACCACAGAAAGAGACGAACGCTCAGTCCCCTTCACGCAGCACACGGGACTGATGGGGACCCTGGGCCCTGCTGCGGGGCTGGACCCTGCGGGGTCTCTGCATGTGCAGCCTCTTGTGCATCCTGCCGTCTTCCTGTCCGAGCTGCCTGCTCCCCGGCGGGGCCCTGGCCTCGGCCCGTGTCCTGCAGCCCCAGTCGCCTTCTTTCCCCCTGCTCTTGGGCTGTCTCCTCTCTCCCTGGCCTCACGTAAGCCTGGTCCCCACCCCGTGTGGCTGTAGCTGTGTGTGTGTCACACACGTGCAGACGCGAAGGCACACACACTTGTGTTGTGATTTTTTCCCTGAACCCCTTCAGCATCATGTAGGCGTGGTGTACCTTGATCCTCCTAACTACCAAAGTAGAGTTTTTTCCTTAAAAAAAAAAAAAAGGACATTTTCTTCCAAAACAAGTGTCAGAATCAGATTTGACATTGATTTAGTACTGTTATCCAGCCCACAGATCTTATCAAGTGTCACCAGTTGTCCTTGATGGAAAAAGAGGGGAAAAGACCTTTTAGAAAGAAAACCTTTTAGTCCAGCAGCCGACCGGGCTCTGTGGTGTTCCTTTCCTGGGGCGGTTCCCCAGGCGATCTGTCCTTCCTGACTTTGACTCTTTCGAAGGGCACAGGCTGGTTAGCTCGTGGCCGCCCTCCATCGGGCGTGGGTGGCTGTTCCCTGTGCTCCTGGCCGGGGTGGCCACTGGGCCACTGTCCTCACTGTAGCCGGCGCTGGGCACTTAGGCACCACCGCTCCCAGGCACCTCCACTGCTCAGGCCTTGAGCGGTGCCCTGTGCTGCCCCCCTCAATCTGTCCCGTCCGTCCTGTCCCCATGTGTCTCCTGTTCCCAGCAGCTTCAATGCCAGGGCTGCCACGGCTGGGCACAGTCGCCTCGTCTGTCTCCCTCCTCCCCACTCGGGGCCCACTTCACTCAGCTCCCTTGAGATTCCACCTCCAAGCCTGCTCCTCAAGGCTCTCCCAGATGGCCCGGCCCCAGCTGCCCCTGCCTTCGGCTCAGTGGGCTTGCCTGGTTTGTACCACTCGGGTGGCATTGCGTAGCCCCCGCTGGCCTCCAGCCTTTGACTATCCTCCTGCCTCAGCCTCTCGAGTGCTGGGACTTTGGCTATGTGCCATCACACCTGGCCTTTTCTTCGTTCTTATTTTACTCTTTCTGCCTGTTCCTTTTGATAACTTCCTCTCCCTATCTTGATTATTTTATTTTTTGGCTTACTGGATATGGTTTTATATTTTATGAACTGTTAATATAAAAAGGAGGTGATTTTTTTTTTTTTTGCAGTGATCCTCCTGCCTCAGCCTCCAGAGTCCTGGGATATAGGTGTTTGCCACCATGGCTGACTCAAAAGCTGGTGATTTTTGAAAGAAGAAACTCGGTCCTTTGTTACTACTTGGGGGTCCTCTGTGATTCTTCTCCTTGCTCAGTGGTTCTTGCTTATACCTTTGTTAGCTTTCAAGGTACCAGGGATTGAACCTAGGGCCTTGTATATGTCAGACAAGTCTTCTGCCTGCCTTTCTCTCTCTCTCTTTCTCTCTCCCTCTCTCCTTTCCCCCTGCAGTTCTTGATGGTAATGAGGTGAGTTAGCAGTGCAAAAGCCCCTCTGTCTGCTCCATCAGGAAAGTCTCTGGGAAGCATCAGAGGGGCTGGAATTTTCCGTCTCTGTGGGCAGCGTGGTTCTGGAGGTCAGGAGTCAGCTTTGAGGGCAGTGTGTGCCAAGGTTGCTGGGAACCCGAATGACTCCCTCCTGTCGGGTGTGCCCCACTGCCCTGGTGCCCTGCAGCCCCGCAGATGCACCCCCCCACTCCTGGGCAGTGAGGGGCACGACCACCTCTCCGTGAAGCCCTGCAGAAGAGAAGGCAGAACTCCTGCGGCAGCCTCGCTGTGAGCTTGGCTCCAGGAAAGAGCGCGTTTGTGTGGGTGCCGGGGTGTGGGGGCTGCTTTGGCATCATGGGATTCTTAAAATTGTTTAACCGGGAAGATGTTATTCAGAAACCTCTGATGCCTTCGGCTTGTTTTCTTTGTTGATTTCGGATTTCTCCACCCGCACCCCCATTTTTAATCATCTCTGTAAGAGCTCGAATCCTCCCTTGTGCTCTCTGGTTACAAAATGAATGTGCTGAGCTCTGGTCTCCAAGACTGCAGCGCTGGGCCGAGGAGGCCCACGGCCCTCGCCAAGTGAGGAGAGAAACTGGGGCACGCGGGTTTGTCTTCCAAACCCCCGACCCTGCCTGAGGTCCCAAGGCGGGGGCTTCGGCCGCCCCGGAGCCCAGTCTCTCTCCTCTGCGCGGTCAGGGGTGCAGGCAGAGGGTTTACACTGGCTTTTAATATTTTTTTCTGTTCTAGCCGTTGCACTTGGCAGGTTCCCTTTGTCGCATTTGGGAATGTCTTCTGTAATGCAACAGAGAAAAGTTGCCAAATATAGCTGTTGATAAAAGTAATATCAAGACACACATGCTCTGGTGGGGGTGTGAGGGCCCGGCCGGCAGCCCGGTGGCCAGAGCTGGCTCCCAGGCACACAGCCTCGGGTGGGCCGGAGGGTCCCAGAAGTTGGCACTCAGGGCCTCTCCGGGTCAGAGAAACAAAAAGGCAAATCGAAGGGGCGAGCGGCTGGGCCTCAGGGGGACACGGGTCCCTGCTGCCCCAATCAGCTCGGTTCGGCTGGTTGCAGAATCTGTGAACAGCTTAAATAACAATAGGAGACTTAAATAGCATTTCAAAACAGCTGTTATTAATAGACGAGAACAAAAAGCAGCCTGCTTTGGTGGAGGCTCTCCGTGGAATGTTGACGTTGTCCTGAGCTGATGAGGACCCAAAGGTGCCACCTGTGACGGTGCCGGGGTCCTCGGGCTCTGCGCCTAGCCCTGTGTGGACCGGCCAGAGCCACCTGGCTGTTTAGACTCACTGGATTCCGTCAGCTGTGCAGTCGGTGGTTGCTACCTTGGCTGGAAGACACTGTGACTGGTCCACACACTCTAAATCCCATTTTTAAAAAGCAGGGTTTCTTTGCGGGGGGGGGCGTTGATAGAGGATCTCACTGTGTAATTCTGGCTGGCCTCAAACTCCAAGCAATTCTCCTGCCTCAGCCTCCAGAATGTGGGGCTTGCAGGTGTGTGCCTTCATGCCCAGTTCTGAAACCCAATTTTATCAAGCACAGTCACCCCTCCCCTTCCTGCTGTCACCTGAGTTCCTTGGGCAGGCAGGTCTTATGACTGTGGAGTTAAGTGGAGGAGTATCCACAAAGGACAGGGGGCATGTCTGTCCTGGAACCCTGAAGGGGGTGGTCTCCCTCTGGGGCCGGGGCTTTGGGAGTGCTGCGCTGCGGGTGCATCTATACCTCAGCCCTGGGTGTGAGTGAAAACCGATCCCCACGTGCTGCAGCTGGGCTGTTGAGACTTCACACCTGGCCTGGGCTCAGGCCGACCTAGAACTCACTGTGTAGCTGAGGCTGGCCTTGACCTCAAGGCAAGCCTCCTGCCTCAGCCTCCCAAGTGCTGGGATTATGGATGTATGCCACCGTCCCCGGCTCTATGTCTTGATTTCAGTAGCTCTAAGTGAATGATTTCTGGTGTGTGTGTGTGTGTGTGTGCGCGCGCGTATGTGTATGTGTCTGTTTATTGGCTCATTCCTTTTTCAGGTACACTTAAATTTTTAAATTGCAAAAATACGCACTTAATTAAAGTATTTTGAAAATAACAGTGGTTATGGACTGCACACCTATAAATCCCAGCATTTGGGAGGCTGAGGCAGGAGGATCACCAAGAGTTTGAGGCCAGCCTGGGCTACATAATGAGTTCAAGTTCAGCCTGGACTACGTACTGAATCCCTGTCTCAAAACAAACAAACAAAAAAAGAAAAGAAAGAAAATAAGGAAAGCAGAACACAAATGTACCCAATGGCACTATTTACATTTTTATTTCTTTCTTTCCACTATTTTAAGGGTGCTAATATAACAAGACTTCTAGTGGGGACTCTCTGCCTTACCCTCTCCAAGGTGGTTGAGAGATTTCTGGGTCATTGTAGGACTGAAAAAACGTTGAGGTTGTTATGGCTTGTGTCTGGATGTCCCCCAAAGCCTCATGTGGTCCTGGGTGGGGCTTTTTTAGAGGTGGCTGGCTCTAGAGTGTGTGATGCTGGGACTACTTCATGGTGCAGTGCTGGGCTCAAGGGCACCAGGATGAAGGGTGTGAGTGCTGCCCGCCCTGAGTAGCCTGCATAAGACATAAGGGACAGAAAGAGCTGTGGTCATTTCTTGTTGCTTTGCTACCTTCTGCCCGCCATGTGGTTTAGGAACCTTTGGGAATGGCTTGTGGGAAGAGTTTGAAAAGGTTTGGAGATGTCGACTGAAAAAGTAGCGCTGACACATCTTAGGCTGTTCTGCATGGGCGATTCTGGTCACAGCTCAGGAGACCAGAGGGCTGATAGATACCCTGCTGGTAAAGACCAGGCTCAGGAGGTTTCTGCTGGAAGAAGGACTGCACTGGTTGTTGGACTCCCTATGATGTGTCATGGCTTGGCAGAAAGTTTGTCTGCATTTTGCTCATGTCCAGAGACTTTCCCTGAGACTGAGACTAAGGGCAGCAGGCTACTTAATTAGGCAGAAGAAACGTCAAGGTAGTCTAACGTTAAGGCTGTGGCGTGGCTGCTGATGGAGGGTTTTAGCCAGATCTGTGTTGAGAATTAAGAGCAAAGAACCCAGCAGGATGATATAAAATGTTGTGGGTTTGGCCAGAAAAGAAGCTCCAGGAAAGCTGTGCATGGCAAAGAGAGAGTGAAGGAGACCTTGATTGCTGAGAAGGAACAGAACAGAAAAGGTGGTCCGAGGCCATCACACGGACAAACAGGACTCTGCAGCCTGAGCTGTGTGAAGTGAAGGACTTGGCTTTGAGAAGACAGTCCCAGAGCACCATGCTCCAGAGTGAGTGTCCTAGAGAAGTCGCTCTCAGGATTTGGTTCATAGGCCCTGGACCCCTACAGCCAAGAGAGTACGAAGGCTGGTTACTGCTCCAGGCCTTGGGCTCACCCATCTGGCTCTGGTTTTAGGTGCCTGCAGAATACAAGAGTTGTGAGCTCAGGAAGGCTTCTACCCAG